>JXSR01S006937.1:56124-68172 GCA_000969725.1 Ophiothrix spiculata | reverse complement strand
AGGTCATTCTAAATGGACATGCTATACTTAATTTTCTGGCGAAGTGTCAAAAGTTGGCTTTGGAATTTGACAATCAATAATCAAAGTAATATATGACAGGAATGGAACACATTCCATTTCTCTATTCAAATAATTGTAATTTGTAGACTTAAATGACAACATTGATAGAGGGGAGCGTGGCCAAGCGGTTAGAGTATAGGTCTCGTAATACAGAGGTTGTGGGTTCGAGCCCCGGGCGCTGCGGTTTTCAACTCCTTGTTTCCTTGGGCAAGAAACTTTACTCTATACTTGCTCCGTGGTTCGGAAGTCACGTCAAGCCGTTGGTCCCCCCCCCCCCCCTACGAATAGACTCCTTCATCAGGTATGTATGTCATGCAAGTACAGTATATATTGATCGATTGATTGGTTTAATAAATTGTCTAAATAATTCACAGAAAAAAAGAAAAGAAAAGAGGTCCAATGTTATTTCCTATAATTTCTCTTGCATGAAATCTGGAAATCTTCTAAAGCAATATTAGAATCAAACCCATTTTTAAAGTCTTTCTACAAGATCAAATGACTTCATATTTTCACACAATAATGTTATTAGTATATAAAAATTACCTACTTTGGGTCCAAGGAGACTGGCTTAGATGTTTTGTTCCTAATTTAAATTTTTTCTACCTACTGATCCTTTTTAATTGGAAGAAGAGGTCCACCCAAAAACCACTTATTAGTTCAAACAATGTTTAATTCATATATCATGATAAGATAGCAATTTTTAAAACTATTTTTGATTGAAAAGTTTCTTTTGGAATATATATTTAATTGCTTTGAGTACCTTTGAAAGTTTCCAGTTGAAGCTGAATCTACAGGATAGACTCTTTAAATCCACAAATATGGCAAAAACACCAACCACCTATGTAATGGAACTCAAATTTTCACTGAAATTTGTTGATTATCTTTTCTCACTTGGGCATTGTATTGTATACTGAATGTTTTCTGTTGCTGGAAACTTATCTGTATATAGGGCATAATTGCTTCAGATCTTTTTGGTCTTTTGATTTAATATGTCCGCAATATCATTGTATTTTTAACTTGTGTGTTTGATATGTAATTCGTTTATGATATTGAAATTGAAATAAATGAATCTGAACCTGAATCTGAAATGCAGCAAAAAAAGTAACAGTAAAGGGGACAGCCTGTATTTACTAGGTTTGGTATCCGGCAAGCATTTGCATTGTCGACAAAGCCCCCAAATCGAGAGCGACCGACGTCGCGACACTGTCGACAATAAGTTTTGTCAACGCAGCCAAGCATTGAAATTACAACCTGTGGCACTCTGTTGAATTCGTCACCCTCTTTATTTGAAATCAATGTGGCGATGCTGCGATTGAATGTACTAGATGAAAATGTGATCAAAAAACGTATGGTATGACGAGAAAAATATCAGGGTAAATTTCAATGTTAAGCTTTCTATTTTTCTCATGTATTTATTTTACTTTATTTTATTTTTTGTCGAGTTTGTCGACATAAAATCAGGCTTGTCGACAATGAGTGAAATTGGTTTTGTCGACGACATTGTCGACAAAAGGCTTGTCGATACCAGCCTTAGTATATACACACGTCGGAGTGCCCATCTCTCCTTTGAAGCGATTGGACCAGACTCCACTTTTTATTATATTTGTGGTGAGGGGATCGCATTTCCAACACCGGGAGTCTGTTACCTTCCCTGAACTGAAGAACTGAATTGATACCTGGGTGGAGAGGATCACATGAGGGTAGGTATCTTGTACAAGGACACTGCCCAAGCCGCCCATCAGATTCAAACCCACGACGCTTCAAACCCACAACACTCAATGCCCATGATTAAGGTCAGGGACTTATAATACCACTACACCACGCATGTCTCATGTATGCATGCAGCAGATGTTTCAAAGATTGCAGGACGAACATCTCTGCTCTTTCCACATTGGTTTGATGTAATAATTTACTTAAAATAAACTAATGTAATAAATAACAATGAGACAAAAGCATTTATTACACATTCTGGCCCGTATTCCAGAAAGGAGTTTAGCTAAACCACGGTTTTAATTCTCCTCTCCTCAACAGCATGGCTCATTGAACTATTCCACTTGAAAGCTGCAATGGTGCATATCATTCCTGGACAGTTGAAGTTCAGTTAAACCGTGGTTTAGCTAAACACCTTTCTGGAATACGGGCCTCTATGTTGAGAAACATTTGGCTAGTATTGGAAATTGTATTTACAGTCATGATGTATTGTCACAATTTGCTCAAAATAGGCTCAGTAGATAAAGACTAAAATGCACATTTGACCCTTGTGTGACGGCATGGATAAAAACAACACTATTGAATCCAAAATTGAGGTCATATCTCGGGGGGGGGGGGGACCACTCAGATTTGGAGCTGTACACAACCGCGTTCAAAAAAACGCGTGAAAAGGGTGCTTTTTTCACAGTCAGGCACGTTACGCGTTTAGGGGTGGTAAATCAAGCATTTTCATAAAAAAGGATGTGTTTTGAAAAAATCTCCATGTCCAACTTCCCTGTTTGAAATCTCGATCAGATTTTGGGATTTCTTTATTTTCCGCTCGCTTTCGTTAACTTTCGATTCACGAGAGTTAAGTGCACGTCGCACGGGTGTTGAATGCTTGTTAAATGCACGGTAATTTTTATCAATATCGGTTTTATGACAAAGCCATTAGGACGTGCACAGTTTGATGGTATTCATGTTGCTTGAAATCAATTATTACTAATTAAATTTTGAAAATGAAATATGTTTGATCTTGTTTCTTATGGTTGTGACCATGTGACAGGCCTGCATGGTGATGGTCCATGTCAAATGAGGGTGACAATGTTTTTCAATATCACCTATTGGGTCATACATCCAGGTATATTGTACTTGCAAACTCAATTGAGTCATTAGTCCAGTACCATATACCGAACATTTCATAAAATATTCTACGGGTTTAAAACATTAAAGTTACTCAAGCTCTCTTGTCATATTTTCAACTTTGACAGATGTATGGTACAATTAAAATGAAAACTTGTTTAGGGCGTAATTTTGTCAAATACTTGTTAAGGGTACTTTTTTTTTAAAATGGTCCCGAAAACCTGTTCAGGGCATGATTTTAAGAATGGACCAAAACCTGTTTAGGGTGGGTCTGAACAAAATTGAACGCGGTTGTGTACAGCTCCAAATCTGAGTGGTCCCCCCGGGGGTCATATCATATAAAATGTGATCCTAATTGCTAATCTTACTTCTTCAGACACTCCAATCAGGAAATCGACATAGCTATTGCCGGGTGGGCTGGCCTGTTCATCAATGGGAAAGAAAAGGGAAAATAGTTATGTTTATGTATGAATAGTCAGTTTTGTTTTTCAAATCTTCAAAAAACCTGACACTTTAGATCAAATTCAGCTCATGCAATAAGCTAAAATGTCCTCAATATCAATCTGTTGCATAAATCATTATTAATTTCAACTTAAGCTTTTGATATTTTAACTCTACAGTACAGTCACATGGCACTATTGTTCCGATTCAATGGAATCTGTACTAGGCAATTTTTCCAAATATAATAGAGCAAAGGTGATTCTATATCATGCATTTTCCCTTGCCTATACATAAACTTCAGTGATATAAACCACCTGATATATATGGAAATTGTGAGCTTACAGTATGCTTATAACCCAGCTTATAACCAAGTCATGATTGGTAATAAAGGCTGGCATATGTCCTCAGGCAACACATTAAATTTATTCTCGATTACTTCTGTCAAATCAAACACAATGAGGAGCTAATTGGGAATTTAACAAATACGGAACTGACAGATTTGTACATATTGACTTCAATTATAGTAAAGCAAAATAATTGTGATTGTTGCTCAATGGCAAAAATTGTAAAAATTCATAAAAATTCTGGCCTTAGCTTTAAAAAACTTCTGAAAAAATGCCAAATAAAAAATTTCCAATTACTATAACGATAGTTATCATTGAGTTGTTTTGGTTATCATTCACTAATATTTAAAGCAATGCAAAATATATTTCACACTAGTGTTCCCTTTAAAAGTATGTGCACTAATTCAACCAATTTTGACAGAGTTGAAGGTGTGTTAAAATCAATAGCCGAGGTGGAAAATTGACTGTAACAGAAAAAACATTTTTCTCATCACTCATATCCAATTTTCCAAACTCCTGCATCAAATGCGCGTCATATGGTATTAGAGAACACACTGTTTCATATTCATACTTAAAACAAAGATGATGCACTTAAAATACAATGTTTGTAATCACAAGAAAAAAATGGTGACTTACTGAATATCTTGATGTTGGGCTAGCGCTATACTGTGTGGGAGTAAATAATCAAAAAGATGTCAAACAACCTGGTGTTGCAAAACAGTTATTGAGTGAAATTATGAAGTTATGAACTCCATGGTGCAACTACAAGTTTTCTAAGTGTTAATAATATATGTCAAAAGTATTTAGTTCACAAGTTAAATCTCTTTCTTTTTAGGGGTGCAAATAGTCAAAAATATTTTAGGCAAAGGGTTAGTAGACAACTTAAAAATTGGTGTGAAAACGGTACAAATTCTGAAATTAAAGCCACTCACACAGGTGCAGGATTAATCACAAGTATCATAATCATATTTCACCCATCACATAAATGTTCTGAAATATACACCTTTCTCAAAATTCTTAAATCTTAAATAGTTTTGTGTTGTTAAGATGAATGTGTCGCTTCAAATGTCACAAAGTTGGGGCAATTGGTTACACCTTTAACTTTAAGAATTGTCATGCTTAATTCAATTCAACAGAGATGAATTGGTGTGATGGGTTTGTGACATACTGTTGTGACTAAAAAGACAAGTTAATTGTTTTACTGTAGTTGCTAGTGGTATCCTGTTGAAAAATGTCTTATTGTGACAAGAGTGATTAAATAAATTATAGTATTGCTTTAAATAAATAAATAAATACTGGGGATTTATAGTGCGCTATGCCTCCCAGATTTGTAATTCCACTCGGCCTCTGCACACTTTACAGGTGTTCGCTGACCACTGTGGCCCAAGTAAGCTCCATTCCACACCAAGCATCATTTCAGGTTCTGCGACAACCTCTAGGGGCGCTGAACCTTGATCAGCCCACATATGCACCATCGCTGCCCGGATCAGCTCCCCGAGTTTCGTACGGGTTTCCACGAGACAATTAGCAGTTAGTTCCTTGTCCAAGGGAATTTCAAGCACACTCAACTTTTGGCACCGGCGGTGTTCGAACTCGGGACCTTCTGCACCGCAAGCGAGCGCCTTACCGATTGAGTTAACTTGACTGCCATAGTCCACACTTGAAAATGTTGATGTCATCACACCACTTTGATAAATGTTTTAAATGTAGTAACTTTATTTTGTACTACCAAGGTTCATTATGCATCCCATAGGCTTCTGCCCAAATCCCGACACATGGTTATCCTTTTTTAAAATTTGCCCCTAAAATGAGTTTGTGGATTGAAAGTCAGGAACTCAAAAACATGTCAAAAATAAGTTCTTGATGGTGAAAACAAGTGCAGTCTGTTAACTGTTATTGTAGCTCTGCAAAATGTTCTATGTGCCAGGGTCAAAACACTGCAATATATTTATAAATGTGTAGAATGTGTCTATATGTTTGTTCAAAATCCTATCGGTGACAGTTTTTTTAGTTTAAAAAGAAAAGATAGGTGACATTTGCCAAACTGCAAATCATAATTATTGACTAGTTACACTCCCGGTCAAAAGTGTTTGCGCACCCTTAAATACGCGCAAAAACGTAATTATTATATCAAACCACCAAGACTTTGACAAAATTCATGTTTTTTATAGGTGCTTAATGTATCCAATATAAGAAATTTATGTTTCCTCTCTTATTCGATCTCCCATAACCATAAAAATAGCCGATTTCCTGGACCATATACAAATACACCATATCCAACTTTTGATATGTTCAAATGTTGTTTATCATTCAATGCTCATTATCACCGTGTAGCCGTAAAGAACATTTTCAGGTAAAAAGTTTTCCAACAAATGTGCATTTATGTATTTAAACTCTGTTTATTATGTGCAGAAGAAAGTACACAATATGTTTAGCACGCCATATTTTCAAATGCGACAAATGCAATTCTTGTTGATTCTTTAAGATATATGTATGTAAAATATAAATCAAAAAAAAAAGGCGCAAATGATGAACGGTTCTCGAGATACAGCTGGTTAAAGGTTTGGTGCGCAAACACTTTTGACCGGGAGTGTAATTGTTAAGTCTAAGCTGTGCTTGTAGCTATCTTACATGATCTTTTTCAATGGTCCTTATACCCTGTTGAATAATTTGAAGGGGGAAAAATACAAGCTATTAGAGTGACTATTAAGTGTTTTGCGCTAAGAAATATTTACTGTTATCAAAATACACATTTCAAATAATTCTTTATCAGAACACCGACCTTTATAAATGCCACCCCATTTAATTTGTAACAATCTTTGCTACCATGTGGTTTTACAGTCTTATTATTTTCTTGTAATTTTATTAAGGTTTAGAAAAAAAATATGATTTTGTGAGTTTTTCAAATAAGAAGTTTACCCTTGCTCTGATTAGTATGCTTAAAGATATTGCCAATAATTAAAAATAGAAATGTTGACAGAAACAAAAATTTATTGAAAACAAATACAGCGCAGTGGTAAGTTTGTGTAGGCCTGCTGTTCCTGTAACACCAAAAAAAATTGTTATTTGGGGGAAAAGCTCGGGGGGGGGGGGGGTAGCACTCCCATATATTGGCACGCATCATGCTCCTGTCGATAGACCCCTTTTTTGCTCCACTCTCACCCAATGACCCCCCTTTTCACTGAGCTGTCACCCAATGACCCCCTATTATTTTGAAAGTCAACCTTATAATCCTCTTTTTTATGGCGACTCTCATCAATTGCCCTGATTTTTTGAAAACCTACACCGAATGACTCCCTTTTTTCGCTCAATTTGGTGGGTGTTTTTTTTTAGAAAATGTTGCGAAAATTTCGAAAATCAGCGATTTCGTAAATGTCAAAATTAGGCTTATTTTATTCAAAAACTGACACCGAATGATCCTGTTTTCGCTCTTGCTAACAAATCGCTCAGAATGACCAACTGTTTTGACCCTGTACACCTAATGACCCCTATTTTTCAGTGTTTTTCTCACCTATTGCTCCTACATTTCAAAAGCCGATAGGAGCAGGTACGTCACTTTCATATTTGCGTGCCAGGGGTAAAAATGAAATATAGGAACCAGAATGATGGGTAATCCCTTTATATGAGTATCTGTACTATTTATACACCTACACTTTGCAGGATTCTTGTTATAAATATATGATCAATTAAAAAATAAGATGAAATAAAAGACATCATTTGTTGAGTTTCCTTGTATCTTTAAAATCAATATTACCAAATTGTGATCTATTTTACTTGATTGCATGCCATTTTTAAATGTCACAAAATCAATAAATAAAAATCAATCAAATATCATCTTAAAAGATATTTCAAGATATCTGGAATGGAGAGTTAGCCATGGCACTGGCAATTCCCCTACTTGGCATAGTTATTATACCTGTGTCCTTACCATTTTAATTTGCCTTTCTTTTTCTGCTTGAAGTCTTTTCCACGCATTACGCTAAATACAAATGATAATAGAGTATGATATCAGTGGTCGATTTCACTAAACGATTGCGATGCATTGTAGCTGCGATGCATACAGTGCGCAACTAGACTAGATTTCACGAAGACATAAAAACCCTTCGCAAGCGTGCCATGCGTCGCAAGGTATACGAATATTGCACTGGGAAAATTCCAACACATTGCAACTTTGCGATGAGCCAAAAGCTGATCGCAAATTTGCGATGAGTGAACGATGCGTTCAGTCTTACGATGCTTTAACGATGTGTTTTAATGTTTGTGAAATCGGCAACAGGTCTGTGTTTATCTAAATCAGTAAACTGAATTTGAGTAGCTCAATAACAATGTCCTATTTATTTGTTGATTTTACAATTTGTATATATTTCATATTACTTGGGTCAATTTACCTTACTGTCTGGTTAATCCATTTATCATTTTGATTGCCCTTTATTGGATTTATCCACAAATCAAATCATATTGAAGTAATTCTAAACCTTCAGGAAAGACATGTTTGTACTGGCAGTGGTATGATAGTGTAACAACAGATTCATGAGGAAGAAACACTTTTTATTTCTGCAAAATGATGCCTGACCCTTTCCTTCCTTAATGATAATAACTTTCTTGAAAACCAATATTGGGTTCTGAAATGGCTGCAAATCTGGGACTCTCAGTCGGGTATGAATATTCAACAAACCTCAAAGGGAGTCCTGCATCAAGTTCAGCTATGCTTGACTGGTTTCACCAAAACGGCATCAACAAGTTATACAACCATCTTTTAAGGTTTAAAACCTCAAGTTATTTCCAACAGTGCCCATATCATTCAATTGATAAAGCTCAAGTATAATGTTAATTGAGAAAGGCCCCAAAACATAAAACAAGTTCCGTTTCTTTTGCTGTGAGAATTAAATAATTGCAATACTATGGTAGAATAAGTTATTATATCAAATTAATACTTAACAAAATTAAAAGTCAATCTTACTTGTTGAACCAATTCCCTGTCAATTTGCTGTTGGGAGGAAAACAAAAAACAAAATGTGGTCATGAAGAGCTGCATAATCAAAACCCAATCTACATTTGAAGAAAATATTCTCGTAACACTGATAACCCCTAAATTAATAATCAGATTTAAAAGAAATCATTTATGATGAATTTAAATACTTTTCCACCGCCTCAAGTTATTTGTAAACAGATCAGTTAGGCAAAAAAAAGGTTTGTCTCAGAAACCGGCATGCATTGCTATTTGAAAATGAATTTAGCACGTAGAGCTATGTGCTGGTCCTCCTCTCTCTTTTTTTTATCGAGAGTAATCCAGTGATCGACAGCCGTCCGGGTTGCTGTCAATTGCTGTTGCAATTTTACCTTGAATTTTACGTTTTATTTCAACTGTCAAGAATTTCCATCGTTAAAACGGGCGGGATCATACTTAGAAACTGGGCACTTCACACCCGTAAGTTTCTAAGTTGGGCGATCAAACTTTTGGAGCGTTAAAAAAAAGAAATATCGCATACCGCATAGCATTTTTTCTATATATAAAAAAAAAATTACATATCGCATAGATTTTTTGCAAATGGTTTCTGAGACAAACTCTTTTTTCTTGGCCATATCTATTAAAAATTCTTTATATTCCCATATTGCATTAATTATCTTATATCTAAGCATTATTTCCATTCACATATCATATTTAATCTATGAGGCTAAAAACTACAATTTCAAATACAACTTTTTATAATAATGAATAATTATATCACTCATCAATTTATTCATGTCATTTCATTGGTTTATTTTAAGCCCATTATTTACCCGAAAAACAAATAAGGTAAACTTACATGGATTTGGAAAAAGGAGCACACAATTTACATTTTTTAAAGTAAAAAATATGTGTAATTTTTGAGAATAATCTTATAAATTGAGAACATTTAACTAACAAAAGTTCATTTATTATTTATCCAAAAATCGCTTTCAATAAAAATTGTGTAAATCATAATAGAAATTTTAAAAACTAGTGCAAAAATTTGCATTCACTGGCAACAAACTTACTGAAGTGAATTTTTGTAGTCTTTCAATACATTGAAGTAACACCTTACTTACAAAACAGCAAAGCACAAATTTATAAAGTGGATTTGACAGTTTAAAACATGGGAGAACTATGAATTTAGTTTAGTATTGATTGACAGTCAATTTGTATACTATTATGTTTTAATAGGAAATAAAGTTTGAATCTTTTTGATTTTTTAAAATCTTTTTTAGTTTTGATACTTGTAATGCAGTAGGATAACAAAAGAGTTTGTGTTTGTAAATTACAGTTTTTCCAAAGACAATTATTTATTCTGCATCATAATGGTTTAAATCATTTTTCCAGTCTTCAAATACTATAGATCACTATTCTATTGTACCTTAGTTTTAGGCGTCGTAACATTTTTGGCACCTCTCAATATAACTTCTGTTTGAGCACGCTCTATGTCAGGGATAATTTCCATCAGGTCATGCCAGGTCAGCTTTTTCAATGCCTCCTTACTGTTATAACCATTCTTGTCCAAGATTGGTGCGTAGTATTCCAAGCCCATCTCAGCCTTGGGATCCAGTTCTTGCAGCCAGAGTACGAGATCAAATTCCTGTAAGTGCCAGTAGGGTGGTTGTCGTGGTTTGTATTGAGTAGGCCAATCAATAGGCGGGTAATAAGGGTGCTAGGTCATAGCACATAGAAACAATAGGTCAAAGGTCAGGTGACAGTAGTTTAGAGGTCAACAGATTTGAAGATATGAAGGATACCACAAAAGATTTTGTTGCATTTGAGTCCATATATCTCTGTGTACAACCAAATATTGTATATAATTATCATTGTCGTTGATGATTTATATTGATAAAGATGTTTTTGTGAAATCAAATGGTGTTATCAATATCCAAGTCAAAGAAACACACACACACACACACATCCCCACCCACACAACTACTACCTATTCACACTAAATACATATTTTGAGTTTGAGTTTCATGAGTAAAGAAATGATATGATATACCACCTGTATTTAAGTTAACCCTCCATGTTCATATACAAATAACTTCTATTCTAACTAATATCCCTATAACAAAATAGTATCAGACTGACAAGAATCCATGCATTGGTCACCAGCTAATGATTCTATTAACAAACCTATGTTAGTGAAAAATCTATTACTTACATATAAAATCTATAGTACACGTAATGAGGCAAGTGGTTCTAGTAAGAGATTGTTCAGAGATTTCACTGTATGACATCCATCAATTAATCCATTAATGTCTAACACAAGCTACACACAATACAGCTTACGGTGAGTACCATGAGTAAAAGTTATGAGTTGGTAGCGGTACCAGTACCTCAAGTGGTTTCATTGTATGATATGTCTCAAATTAAACACTAAACCTACACTTAATGTGACAGAGGATGGTATTAGCACCATATATAAAAGCTTTGTGTAGGCAGACCTCAAGTACAACAAATCAACAATTTCTGAATGTATCATAGAACCCCGTAATGCCGGTGTTACCAAAGTGTGAAGGGCTGACCAGCCATATAGTGTTGGCATAATATTTGCAACTGACACATAACACAAATAACCTGCTATACCTATGTCTGTTACGGGTAAAATTAGCTACATATTTTGTCTAACTTACGCACAAAAGAATAAAAAAATGACCATTCTTTAAAACAGAGAAAAGAGAGGAACTATGTAGAAAGAAACAATCTATTCAAACTGCACAAGTCACTTACATTTGACCCATCTGCAACAAAACTGCCTTCATCTGAGATTCCATCTAGACCACCTAGGCCTTCTAACATTGCTTTCTGTCAATGTATTGCATAATTCAACAAGAAGAAAAAACTGATTAGAAATGTATTACAAAAAATCTGCACTTGAAAATTAAGCCTGAAGTGCAGCGCTTCTAAATTAAATTAAGTATCCCTTTTCAAAATGTTTACAATTTGAGCTGCCATCAAACTAACTTGTTTATTGATTTATTTGTCATAGTGCGAATGAATTTACTTCAGTAATGTCAAAAACAGCTGCTTCAAAACATTTAACTATTTTAACAATGTCGCAACTATATATAACACAACTGCGAAATGAACAATCATGACAAAATTTACGTCAACAAACTACTGTACGATTTGTAGGTGACAATGCACTTTATAATTTATGCCCTCATTTATCACCCCAGAAACTTTCACCTCTAAAACATCCAGTGTTTTGGGATTGAGAACCCTTTATCAAAGTCAGCAGCACATTTTTATCCTTTTGTGCTTTATAGAATACATAGGATAAATATTTGAGAATAAAAAACTACTGGCCCTTGGAACCACAAGATCACACAACTTCACATTTTCATCCTATTTTGAAACTTGACCCTATAT
>JXSR01S006937.1:588-19266 GCA_000969725.1 Ophiothrix spiculata | reverse complement strand
CATATTTTGTTTTTCATTGTTTGTGATTTATGATGATTAAATAAATATTATTATTATCCATCTCTACCTGAAAACATTTTTGGTTCAAAAATGTTTATATCGACAACAACAATAAATCATAACATGCAAAATGATAGTCACATGCAGTGAGATTAATTCTAATCCCAGTGAGGGTACAATAACAAATTTAGAGACACATTACAAATATAATTTATAGGAAAATACACAACAAAATGATCTCTTGTGATTCATCGTCCAATGCGCCACCTGACCATTTAGATCAACATTGGAATAGAGACACTATTTGGTTTACAAACAAGAATAGAATACAATTTTGAAAGTCTATATTCATGATATACAAAAATGTTCTACCAAAGGATGAAAACAACACAGTAGCTAAAAATATCATAATCAAATCAAAATTATGACCTGCATATTGTTACAATCAAATCAAAGGAGACTATCCACTGTTTTCATCCTGGGGGGTACTCACATATGGAAGTGACATACGAGTGCCACCGAGCACCTAGAAAGTAGGGGTCTTTCGGTGACATATTGGGCAAAAAAGGGGGTCTTTCAGTGACAAAGTGTAAATAAATGGGGGTCTTTGGGCAAAATTCATCAAAAAGTAGGGTCTATCCAGGTCAAAATGGCCTAAAATTTGTAACATTGTGCAAAACTTTCGACATTTTTGACAAAATTTTACATCAAAATGGTGGGTCTTTGAGTGGTAAAATGTCGTTTTAGTGACAAGGAAGTTAAAAATATAGGTGGTCATTGTGTGACAGTTGTTAAAAATAGGGGGTCATTCGGTGAGAGCGAGCAAAAAAGAAAAAGCAGGGTCTTTTTTGATGGCACATGGCATGTACCTCAAAGCTGAGTACCAATCCCCACGGGGTTTTCATACACACCACCCTTTCCTCTTGTCATCATACCTCATGCAGACCAGTTCTACAATCAATCCATGTGATTACAGACCAAAACTACTTTTAAACATGAAAATGCAAAAACTATTCATCAGCACTCACGCTTTTTGGTCGCAATTTTCAGAGAAACCCTTCTCTGTCCTCACAAATTTTGACACAAAAAATGTGAGTGCTGATGATAAGCTTTAAATTATATTTTCATGTCTTCAACCAGCACGTATAAATCTCTTCATTCACAAACTTGTAAGCACATTAAGATAACTCACCCAGAAGGCCCAAATTAGAGTAGGCAAGAAAAAGAATAAAAATAAAATACAAATATATGGTCAGATATGACTGGTCAACATCATTTATCATATATCAAAGATAAACATATTGTTTGTCTCAAAGTTTCTACATACATGTGTGAATTAAGCATTCGAATTGCTTTCTCTCTGATAAGGCCAACAAAAACAAATTGTTGTGTTGCCCTCCGTCGGCCGGGTCGAAATTGTGGAAAATCCTGACCCGTTTTTGTTTTTCATCAAAACTCTTGATATTTCTTGAGTTGCACAAATATTTTGCCTGATTTCCAGTCCCAAAAATGTTCCAAAATTCACCTTTCAGTATCAAACAACCATGTATCCCACACTATTTACACATGGCATCTGTAATTTTTATTTAAAAAAAAGAAAAAAACAGCCTGGCCGTCCCCACCACTTTGGGCCTGTGAGGGCAACACAACTATTTATTTTTTTGGCCTAATCGACAAACAGTATTAAAATGATGGAGTCAAACTGCCCAATCTTTACAAAACTGCAAAACAATGAAATTTTGCTAATTTAATGCACTGACAAATAATATGTGAAGCATTTTAAAGTTCTCATCTTACTGAATCACGATTTTGAAAATATCTGAATAATATAAAACACATGCAATTGTAGTTTTGAGGAGCTTTGAGACAAACAATTGTTCAGTTGATGTAAACATTAATGCAATTCAGTATCAGATACATAGTTTAAAGATGAAGCTATTATATATACATGATCAGAACCATAGCTTAAAAGTCTTCTGAGAGCAAATAGGTACCACAAATGACTACTTATATGCACGTATGTTGCGAAGCTCCGTAAGTAACTATAGTAAGGTTACAGTTGATATAATATTGCCATAATGAAAAGACAAGAGTTTTGTTGAATCCAGATTATTTGCAAAGAGAAGTGATGTAACACACAAATCAAAATGTTGACTAGAACTTGAGAAGACAAAAGAAGTTAATTCCACCAAATTTAACTTGCATATTGTAGTTCTTATAAGATGAAAATAAATATTTCAACCATACAGTATACAATATCTCACAAAGCATTTATTCAAATTCAGATTAAAAACATAGCTGCCCACTCCTATAAACATACATAACCAATCCATGTCATCCTCATAGCAAATTCAAAGAAAGCAATCTGACAAATTCTCTTCGGATTTCAGTGTTAAGATGACAGTGTTAATATCCAAACTCTTGTAGAAATAACACTGATCAAACATTAAACAATTTGATCCACATCAATAACATGTTGTGCTTGTAAATTTAAACCACTACAAGAATAGAACATAATTTTGATTTGCTGTAAAAGAATTTAGTATGTCAAGGTCAAAATGGTAATTGGAAGAAATTGCTTTCTGATTTTGTTATATGACCCATTTTAGCACAAAACACAACTGATGGCCAAATAATTCATATAACCGAAATAAACCAGCCTTTAATTGTGTTAAAGTAAAAATACTTGAGTCAAGTGAACTGAAAGTTTTTACAAAATTAATGTTCAGATGTTTGATTCAGGAGTGAAAGAAATGAAGACATTCGTATAAAATCACAAATTTTAATGAAAAGGGACAAAATAATGTTTCATAAAAAAAAAAAAAACAATTCTCCAGTCATTTTTAGCTTGGTTTGACCATGATTCCTATACAAACCATCAGTATTAGTTAAAACATGCCTTTTAAAAACTGCCTTTCTGGCTCTGTTTTTGCAAAATAACCAATAAAACAACAATAGCATAGCTTCAAAAGTATTTTTTTTCTTTACTTTTCCTTTTTTGCACAGGGAATTAAACAAATCCAAATCAACAAAAGTAGCAGCAAGGCCAGGATTTTGAAATTTGAGTGTAGGAAACAAGGTTGATGTAACTAAAAGGTTTGAGAAGACAATAATTATTTACCTACTTAATAGTTTAAGATATGAAAGTGTAATCTAAATCAAATGATACTGTTTATAAGTGGAACAGTTTTTTGAAAAACATGAATTTTGATCAATACAAACCAACATAAAATGTTACAGTTTGATTGATCCAATGGCCAGCAAGAACTACAGAAATAAGCATACTGGTAGCTTTAGAATAGACTCGCACCCTACATCCTTAGGGTTAGGGTTCTGATTAGGGTCAAGTATTAGGGTTAGGGTCAAGGTATTGGGATTAGGGTTAGGATCTGGGTTAGGGTCAAGGTATTAGGAATTAGGGTTAGGATTCAAGTCCGGGATAGGATAACGATGAGGTAAGGGTGCAAAGTCTTTTCTAAATTTATTCAAAGAAATATAATTTACTTTGAGTCAATTCTACAAGAACCAGCTGAAAACATTTCAGTTAGAAGTTGTATATATTCATAAGTTCATACATCAAAAAGTAGAAAACAGTCATCACTCTAGAATCAAACAAATAAGTAAGGGTGATATATTTGTTTTGTTTTTCAATAAATTTGTGAGCATGATCATATAAAAACCCTACATTTACAATGCCACATAATTTGCTATACCCTTTGTTGGCTACATTTTGTATCAAAAACGTTTACACTTTTATTCAAAAAGTACCCATTCAATATAAGTCAAGATAGTTTTGAAAAATTTCACAATTTCACCCTTAGACAACAATCACATAGAAGTATACGCATTGGTATACGTTATTCACTATACACTCCCGGGGAGGCACTCATGTGTTTATTGATAGAGATAATCCCGCCAATTTCAAATATGAGTGCCTCTCCCAGGATCGTATAGCGAATACCGTATACTTCTATGTGATCGCAGCCTTATAGAAACACAATTTATTGGACTACAATGTGTCACAAAATAAAACTATTTGGCAGGCTTCACAACCCAACTGTTAATAGCAGATGGTGCACAATTTATACACCCCTCATTTTTCATTGCTTTTCAGGTAAATTTTTACCTGCATCTGTGAATTAAATGTGCTGCACCTGTGCATTAGTAGGTCAAGTTTGAGCTATAGTGTTTTCATTGATTAAATTTCCCTGCGTACTGCATCGTTTAACTCGAGCGTAACGCGCACGATCGTCTGCGCTTCACAAGCACTGGAATTAAGCCAATCACTTGCAGTAAATACGTGCGACTTTCACGCAAACCACCGTAGCAACAAGTGTCGTTCTCCAAAAACCCCGCGAACGGAGAAATTTAATTATTGAAAATACTATACAACCTGAACGAGGTGAACAATTTATAGCATGCTTCTACTAAGGGGTGGTTGATGAGGAATCTTATTGATGGTGACGAAAATAAAAGTTATGGTCTAGAAGAAACAATATGATTAATGCTGATGTGATGGATCTTTTTTCCATTAACCATCATTTTATGAGTTTACTTTGTTTTGAGCAAGCCGTCAAAACCTTTTTATGGCATTAGAAACTGATCGGTTGACAACTCATCCATCATGTTGGTTTAGCATAAAATACAGTTGATGGTGAATAATTTGCTGGATGACTAGTAGAAACATGCTAAAAGGAGGGCATGTGACTTGTGTAACATCTATTATTAATAGCAGAGGGTTAGTGGTTCTGCCAATTTTGAGCATTAACTGAGAGTCATTTGGGTTATGAAGTGGGCTCATTGTATTGAGAACAATGAAGCTGAACATATACCTATCAAGTGGATCAGCTAACATATAAATATATCTAAGAGAAAGAGGAACAATTCTACAATTCTTGGTACACTGCAAACATGGACTGTACCAGATGGTCCTATAGGGGTCTCGTCACCAGCTTTTTTGGCAAGAAAATCTTTGAAGACTGAAAACAAAAAGATATCATTATTAATACAATGAAGACAATTGTATTACTTCAAGAAAATAATAAGAGGATTTTAAAGGTGATTTCTTATGAGTTCTATATAAGCACACACAAAAAAAAGCAATTACTTATTTGTTATAGGTTAATAAATGCGCATTTCATACGCGAGTGAAATGAGACAAAATCAATGCACGCACGGTCAATTTTGATGCGTCCAATTCACGAGGCCCGTAGGGGCCGAATGCATTGGACAGCAATCAAAATCTACCGCAAGTGCATTGATTTTGTCTCATTTTACGAGTATTATGAAATGCAAATTTATTAATCTAATTCATACACAACAGAAAAATAATATTGTATCTTTTGTGAAAAGAAATAAGGCTTTTAATATGACCATCAAAATCCAAAACTTCTCTAAACTAAATAAATAATCACCCGACAAAACATTCATACGCACTAAACGCCCGCCACGCAAACCTGAACGCAACAAGCGCAGTGCATTGTGAAGATCCACTGCACTCCGCGTACTTTATATTCTTGCGTTCTGATTGGCTAGGTAACACACGGAGCACACGCTGAGTGTATGAATGTAAAGCTAGAAACCTCAAATGCCTGTACGTGCATTTAGGAAACATCTTTTAATGCTTTTGAATTGTAGATTAATTTATTTTCATGAATTGTATTACATTATTTTTAATATTTTTATTCCCGGGGGGGCACTCCCATATATTGGCACGCGTCATGCTCCTGTCGAATGGCCCCCCTTTTTTTTGCTCCGCTCTCACCCAATGACCCCCTTTTTCAATGAGCTGTCACCCAATGACCCCCTATTATTTTGAAAGTCAACCTTTTTTATGGTGACTCTCATCCATTGCCCTGATTTTTCGAGAACCTACACCGAATGACCCCTTTTTTTCCATAAATTTGTCAATTTTTTCGAATATTTTACGAAAATTTGTCAATTTTTTTCGAAACTTTTTACGAAAATTAGCCTTATTTTATTCAAAAACTTACACCGAATGACCCTGTTTTTCGCTCTTGCTAACAAATGGCTCGAAATTACCCAGTTTTTTCACCCTCTACACCGAATGACCCCCTATTTTTCAATGTATTTCTCACCTATTGCCCCTACATTTCGAAAGTCGGTAGGAGCAGGTACGTCACTTTCATATTTGAGTGCCCCCCCTCCCCCGGGTTTTTATTATGGACCAAAATCTAATATATATTTAGAGAAGAGCCAAGTAATACATTTATATCAGTTGTAAGTAATATTAGAATTATGTTAAAATAGAGCGTTATACTTTACTATCACCAAATTTAACCTGATTTTGAGCAAAAGTTTTCATCTAAAATATTTCTGACCTCTGGTTTCCAGTCTCCCAAGATAACAATTAAAGAATATTCAAATACAAATCCAAAGTATGTTTAGATTTTGATATTCTAAATTGAAAGCCAAAAACAAATCAACAAAATGGAAAAAAATAAATTTAAATGTTATTCTCAAATAAGTAAATGTAATATTACTTTCATATGCAGACCGCATGCCATCAACAGTTTCATATTTGGCACGTTGAATCTGCGCTTCAGCTGAAAGAGAAAGATATGCAAACAAGAAAAAAAAATCAAATTTTAGTATAAACATTTTTCATTTTGCAGAGCTTTTTTTTTCAGAAATTTTGTCTGTACAATTTACCCTATAGATCATTCCTGTTATTGTCATATTTCTTGACCTTGGTAGAAACTTGTTACTTGGAACAAATGCAAGAACAGCATCCAACAATGCATTGCAACTCATTCTGGTTCTGATACTAGTATGCAATTTTCTGTCATTAATGGAAATATGCCAATCATTGAAATGGTCTGTTGATGTTAATGCATCAGCTCATTTTCATCTATTATACAAATATATACTGACTTGAAGATCTCTGGTTAAAACTATGAAACTGAAGTGACTGAAATTGCTATCATACTGAGGGGCGTAGCCCCAAAGTAAAATAGTAAACTTTTAGTCACTGAAGATTCATAGTTTTAATCCAGTTTTAATCCAGAGATCTGAAAAAGTCAGTATATATTTGTTTTATATACCGTGTTAATAAATTTTGGATTTCTGTAATTTTTTGTGTCAAAAAGTCTTAATTTAGTAAAAAGATATTCATAAAAAATGCAGTCACACAATGCCAACAAGGAATATTCACATCTAGCAGAATAGCGTGTGCGTGCAAGCTTGATGAGTGGGTAACTCAGTGTATGAAAGTTGCTTCGCGTATAAGGTAACTGTTGTCAACGCTAAATAATATTTCTAAAGCGCTATATAGTACTTTTAAAAGTACTATTTAGGGCTTTCCTTGATCTGGTTATAGCTATTTTAAATCATGTGATCGGGTTTTACCCAATCAAGTCTGTTAAATTTATTAATGCTGTATATAATATCCCATGACTGAATAATCATTGCATATTCCTTATCTGTGATACAAAAAAGGTCTCTTTATCAAATTCTCTTTTCCTCTATTATTTTTGACATTTGATGAACTCTTATTATTCCGCATTTCTACACATTGCAGTAACAGATCTTACAAACACAAAATGGTTTGAGGGGAAGTAGTCCAAAATACTGGTACCAAAATGTACTTCCTTCCACTGCACATTGCTATGGGCTGGAAAACAGTCTTGCTATCCAACAATGAGGGAACAGTATAATGTACAAATTTCTATAACCATGTTATATTTGTTTTACTTTACATCATACATATTCATACCTGTCAACATTTCAAAATTCTGAATCGGGAGATTTTGCGTGAGATCAGGCCTGTAGCCAGGATTTTTTTCAAGGGGGTGCGGATTTTCAAAAAGTGGACCTTTTGGAGGGAAACTCTTTGTTTTTTGTCAACCCTAAACTCATTCTAGTGGTTTTGACAAAGTGACAAGCAAAAAAATAATGGTTTTCAGTAGATTTTGTATAGTAGCAAAGATGATAAAAATATTTTAGCGCATCCATGGTATAAATAGGTTTACTTTCCGCGCTCTTGGTGTGTAATACAACTATACAAAAATGCCAACTATTGTGAATTTTCACGATGGCGGGAGACCGCGGTAGATTTTTTTGAAAATCAGGAGATTTGGCTTAAAATGTAAACCCGATCAGGAGGGCGGGAGCACTACCAAAAATCGGGAGACACCCGACAAAATCGGGAGACTTGACAGGTATGCATATTTTTCATACATTTCAGCTTGTCTTTTACGTCAATAATTCAGCTTTGTAAAATTACCATAAGCTAGTCAAAACTTCTGCACAGAGAGATTGATATTTGGGCCAATCAGACAATATCACTAGCTCATAAATATGTATGAGATAAAGTAATTGGCTCTTCGAAATAACATCGGAAGTACTTCTATTATTTAGTACCAGTGTAATAGTTATGCAGTACAGATAAATGTTGTGAACTACTGTTTGTGAATTTAATTTGTAAATGTGTTGAAGTAGCGATCACACAGCCTCTCCCACGCGAGCATACATTTTCAAGGTGAAAACGGTCTGTGTCTATGCTCACGACATTGAGAAAGCGTTCACAAATTACTGCCACAAACAATAATAGTAATCTGGCTATGATGAACATTATACAAGCTACACTATGCATTGATCTCAATAGAATTAGATGAGGAGAGTCTGTTCTACAAGGAGTCAAATATTTTCTATTGTGGTATTTGTAAATACTGGCAATACGAGTGTTACCAGGTGATTGTAAACAAAATTAATATTATCTACACAAGGGGATTTCACAACAAGATGCTGCAGTATTAGCCAATGAGGATTAGATATTTTCATCACAAGGTCATTGTGAAAAAATGTGTTAGTGGGGATTCCACAAGATCATGTGGTATTTATACATACTGGCTTTCTTATATTAGGAGGGTATGTATATTATACCAGGGGATTGTGAAAATACATGTAATGCGAGGGGTTTCACAAGAGTGTGTGGTATTAACACAACTGATTGGGTTAGATATGTTCATCACTAGGGTCACCGCACTTTACGTTCCGGCTCTCAAAGGATTCTCAAGATACCAAATTCAGATCTCAAATCTGCCGGTGAGCGTTCATTTAGGTTTCAATGCCCCACTGTTTGGAATTCACTCCCAAACAACATCCGTAATATATCCTCTCTCAGTCAATTCAAATCTGATTAAAAACCTATCTCTTCCGTCAGGCATTTCCCATTTCTTAATATTTCGTCGTGTTTGTCTTTGTTCATTGTCCCTGTTTTCATGCGCTTCGAGATCCTTCAGGATGATTTTTGCGCGTTATAAGAACGCTTTATTATTATTATTATTATTAATGACACAAGACGATGCAGTATTACGTACTGGGATGAAGTCATGATTGTAAATGACTTGTGTAACAAACAGAATTTATAAGATGCTGCAGTATTACACACTGGAATGAGATGGGGTAGCCATAAGATGATGCTGAAGATGTGTCACTGAGGTTTCCCAAAAAATGCTTCAATTAGGTATTCAAACATGCTACAGAGTTGTTCATCGCTAATCAACAACGATGCATCCATGCGTCTGCGTATTTTTTATCGCGCGAGGGTGGCTTTAGCCATCCGAGTGTGATAAAAATACGCCGACGCATCGGATTCAGAGTTGTTGATTAGCGATGAACAACTCTGTAGCATGTTTGAATACCTTTCAACAACGTAAATCTTCCTGAAAACGTGTTATTTAATTCTAAATGTTTTCAATTTAGCAGATACTCATCTCAATAAAATTACTTTGAAGAATCTGAAACAAAATGCTAGTTTTTAAATGATTGTTGCTTTGTCGTTTTCAACTGTTCCCAAGCGCCAGTCTTTGCACGTACTCAAGTTCGATCAAGCGCGATGAACAGTGCGCCGATTTATGTGCACTGCGTAAACACACCTCCGTGTACGCCTTGCCGTGCGTGACGCGCTTATTTGAATATCAACTGTGGATTCATCACAAATCAACAACGGTACGCTCCTGTGTAAGGAGATAAAGTGAGTTGTTGAATATTAGATACCATATGAGTTGGACATATTTTTCACATGGTACAAGTGAAAAGACAGATCATTAGGAGATTTCATATGATGGTGTAGATGATGGACAGAGAGGTAGGACATATGACATGGTTATTTCAAAAGGAATGAATTCAATTATGCGACTGTGGTACAACACTGAGTACAATATTTACCATCACAAGGAGACTGACTTAGTAAATAATGAGGTTTTATTTGTTGGTTTGTGGCAGGGAGAGAGGTGTCTGGGATATCACAATATGCAAACAGGCTGTGGTCCAGTGTATCACACAAGGAATTGAAAGACATTTTTTGTGTGAATTATGTGGATTAGAAGACATCAGAAGATACTTCTGCTAAACCACACAAGAGTTCATCACATGTAAATGTTAAGATTTGCACAGGTGTCTAAAAATTGCACAGATGCCTAAAAAGAGTAGGTATAATTACACACTAAGGTAAAACATGTCTTCTTACAGCTGATTAGCTAACATTATCATGTGTACAAGTGTAGTACACTTGAAAAACCATAAAGATTAACTACTAACTGTGCCTTGATGAGTGTATAGCACCTCAAAACTAACATAAATCTGGTTGCAACTATACTAAATGTGCCATAATGATGCTTATTTATGATGATCTAAATGTTCACGGTTAAAGATAAAGAAACCACGGTGGTCGTAAACATAACTAAGAGAAGTCAGCAGTTTCAAATTCAATTTGAAAAATAAACTCTGTAACTAATCTACTGTGGTTTTGTTTTCACACATTCGTAGTAACTACTGTCAAAAGTAATTGTGCAAGCTAGGTAATGTTCTTTCTTTTCAATCAAGTGGAGGCTACGATAGTTAGTCAAGGGATAAACTACCAGGTGTCCCAAAAAATGGTTACATGTAGAAAAATGACTGTGCTAAAACTATAGCGGTTAGAGAAACGAAACTTTGCACACATTGTATTACAACCCTCTGCTAAATACTCGTAAAATTGTGATATCACAGCATTATTAGTTTTTGAGTTATCAACAAAGATATATACCTATGTCAGAAACGCAATTGTTCAAAATTCAACAAAATCGGAAACAAATTACATGTTCGTTTGATGTAATTTTAACCCTCGTTCAACCCCATGTAAACCTGAAATTGACATGTCCAAAGTTAGGTTGTTGCATACCATAGTATAGGGTAGAGTTTCTTCTTCCCATTGGTACCAAAATTATGAAAATTTGACTAGTTGTAATTATGATGTCATAAATTACTACAGGTCTGAAAATTATGTCGAAATCTGATTTTGGGCAAAAATGGCAACCGATTCAAAATTTTGCTATTTCTGTTATTTGTAAATGTCGATTGGACTTTTGCTACTAGATAAAGAAATATATAATTTGAAAATGTCCTGTAAGTTCAAGATTTTTTTTTCAAAATTTACACAAGTTTGCAGTTTAAACTAAACAGTTAAAGAATTAATGTTACCCATGGAAATTTGATTGTGCTTGATCATGTTTATGCTTATTCACCAATTTTCGCGCCAAAACTTGATTGACAGGTTCAATATAAACAACACATTCTGGAATGCATGGAATGCAGGTATCCATAATTTGCATAATATATATACTTAAAGAGAGTTCAATTATTATTCCATTAAAATTGTAACAAATTTGGTTTAATATAAAGTCTGATCATGATCATTTAGATAAAAATGCACATTAAAATACCACAAAACGTGTATGCTTATTATTTTGTTGAATTTTGAACAAATGCGTTTCTGACATAGGTATCTATCTTTGTTGATAACTCAAAAACTAATAATGCTGTGATATCAAAATTTTTCAGGTGTCTAAAAGAGGGTTGTTAAATAATATGTGTAAAGTTTCATTCTCTAACTACTATAGTCTTAGCACAAGGTCATTTTTCTACATGTAACCATTTTTTTAAACACCTGGTACTTTGATGATAAGTACCAATAGTGTCACTAATTGTGCTAATTAGGAATACTACATCTCTTACAAGAAAACAAGGGCTTGCTGACGTTAGTCATAGGATCAGCCTCATTTGCTAAATAAGTGGAATACACCTGTAAGAACTCCAACAGATTATCCTGATTTTGACTGGAACCTAAAACAAAACCACAGGTTGAATATTTAATTAATTTAAAAGACTTAAACATGTAGCATGATGCATTTATAGACTTATTTAGTAAAGGCAAAAGCAGCTGTCATTCTTACAAAACTGTATGCCAAATCTAGATTTATAAATATAACTGATAATATTCAATTATTAAATCATTTTACATATGTTTTTTTTTTTAATTTACATGTTTTTGATGATCTTTAAGAATATGCTATAGCTATGATTCAAGCTCTGAACCTACCTACATACATTATACTGATTTGAATTTACTAGACTAAATCTCTCAATGTGTCAAAACCAAGTTCATTGATTTATAAATATATCTGATAATATTCGATTATTCAAAATCATTTTACATATCTGTCTTTTTAAAATTTACATGTTTACATTTACAATGATCTTTTTTAGAAAATTAAATGCTAGCTATGATTCAAGCTCTGGACCTAAAGTACACTGATTTGAATTTACTAGACCAAATTTTTCAATGGATTAAAACCACTTACATAATTTTCACTAAGAATAGCACAATATCTATCACTAATTTGATCTTATTTAAAGACTGTGATTTTATTTATTGAAGACTAAATGAAATCACTAACCATATCTGGAATGTCCAAGTGAACATTTTCATCTTAACATGTTTTTGTCTATTCCATTTTTTATGTTCTGTATTATCGTACTAGTCTATGATGTTCATTTATTTATTTATTTATTTCGAGGTACCTAATTTTGTGTTTTGTTGTCGCTGGTGTTTCCTCATCAACTGTTGACCACCACTACTGTTCATAAATCCTAGAAATACAATAATAATGTAGCAAAGTTGGTCACATAGGCCTTCAAGTTGGAGATACATCATCAAAGAAATTCATTTAAACAATTGGAACCTATCACTTGCTGTGAAATGCTACTACTTCTGCATGGTGCCAGCCATGGGCTCTGTCTAAAGCAATACAAAGTAAGCCGAATGCTTTCAGAAGTTTCTGTTACAGAAAAATACTTAATACCAAGAGAAATGTAAGAGTGGCAATGCACTCATTTATAATTATAAATAAACAGCCCATGGATGGACAGATCAAAGTCTGTTGACTTGAAAATTCTTGGGCCATGTTCTTTTTAGGAAGAAAAAGAACTCATTGTTAGCGAATTGGTGAATATTTAATCTGACCATAGATTTTCTAATACCGGATATATTAAGAAAAGAAAAATGGAAACCAGTATGCTGAACAGATGTTAGCTGAGAACCATCATTAATGCCCAACAGATATCAAAGGAGTGAGAGACCAATTATACTTTGTGTCCCATTCAAAACAATTTAGGGTTAGGGCTGGGGTATGCTTAAGGTTAGGGTCAGGTCAAGGTTATACTTTGATCAACACTAAATAGGCGGGAATTATAAGGCTTTTCTTCATCCGCGAGTAAACAAAATCCCACTTACGCGCACACCATAGATAGTACTGATACATGGGTCACACGTACAACGCATGCTGCGTCTCAAGCAATTGTGCTGTGTTCAGCTACGCACCATAGATTAAAGAAAGTCCAGATAGGAAACTTGTCTATTTGCACCCTAAAAATTAGGCTAAGTTAGGGGATTTCGCCACGCGGGCGCCATGCCTAGACCGACGCTGCGCGAGTGCGTGGTTACTCTGCCGTGCGATCTGTCGCGTGCTACTATTACTTGACTACAACACAATACGCATCTTACATTTTGCCGCCAAATTGTGCGTAGGCAAAGAACGCTTGACTGGCTCGATAGCCCCATTCTCAGTCACACACTTATCTGTATCAATTCACGATGTGAAGAGGCCCGCCTATTTGTTGTTGATAGTATAGTGAGTTAGGGTCAAGTCATGGTTTAGTGATTTTTCCAAAGTGGGGAGTGAGTGAAGTCTGTATATTCTGGATATTCTCTTGATAACCTTTTGGTATCAAGGTTGATCCTTGGATGTAATTTGTACCATTGTCTATTAGCGCTACATTTTCAAATATACTTGTTAACTAAGTTTCAAGCTGTTAAAAACATCTAAATACGATCTACCATCTTGGATAAATTATGCTAATGATTTCTAAGTGTTTCTACATAACTGTGTGCAATCAAATCCCATCAAATCTTGTTTAAATTAAAAACAAACTAAAACATAAACAGGAAGAAGAATTGTTGAAAAG
The DNA here is from genome assembly GCA_000969725.1 of Ophiothrix spiculata. NCBI lineage: Eukaryota > Metazoa > Echinodermata > Ophiuroidea > Amphilepidida > Ophiotrichidae > Ophiothrix > Ophiothrix spiculata. The sequence goes on along the minus strand of JXSR01S006937.1, from coordinate 4,959 downwards.
ATACAAACTGATTACCGTGCATTAAGAGTTCTTACGATATACTTGACATTGTTTAACACACATCCTTCATGCATGCCATGTGCTATGCAGTAATTCACATGAGGCTGTATGTAAGAGTTAAAATGTTAAATTATATTTTACAACAATGAAACTGAAGGATCTCTGATAGGACTATTAGTGTACAAGAAATATGGACAACAAAGATTCATATCTTGAAACTGAAAAAAGTCTGAAAGAAAGATTTTCTTCTCACACTCCCTGCAAAAAACAACTGCAATAGTTAGTGGTTAGTATGGTGCAAGAGTCACACAATATTTACGGTTGTAGGATTCAACAAAATCCCTGCTGTGTTGTTGTGTGGCCCTTGGAGGTGCTGAGCTGTATTCATCAGGAACTGGAAAGGCAACAACAGTAACTTTGGTTACATTTGGGGAAACAGGTATAATTTTGGCATACATTTTTGCAGTTTTTTTGTTAAGTAATGTGTGTAACAATACTTTGTTTTTTCATTGCCTAAAATATGTGTTTGTTCACTCAAATGTAATTTTGTATTTATTACTTATTGAGATTTTAGAACATGGAAAATGGTTAATATTAAAAATATTTGAAGTATCTGGAAGGAAGTTATAATAATGGAATGACAAAATTACATTGCATATATAAAGGCAGCTATCACCATGTAGCATGAATCTCTGCTTATACAAACTGAAAATCACTGCCCTATGCCAGTTTTGGTAGGATAATTATACGTAAATAGTATCCAAATGTCAAATTTTATGGCTGGAGTTGTTGGCCAAAACTTTTCGAAATGTTTTAAGCAATTAGTAAGTGTTAAGAGTTGTTTATCAATAATTACTTTCAAATGATACTCTTCCCTTAGGTCTGGGTCTTGGATCATAGCCTCCTGAATCTGTTTGGAAATGAAAGACAATTACAAGATTAATATTAAGGAATACTACATGATAATTTTGTTTTGAATAGAGAATTTTGAAGAAGTTCCAGTAGAAATAATAGCCAGTATTTAGATGGTGTCATTCAAACCAAATAACCACTGTGTTGAAATATCTATCAATTATGCTGGTTTCAGCCATTCTAGTTGCTTTGTGAAAGAAGACTAGCTGTGACAAGTGACAATGTTATGATAAAATTTACTTTTTTAAATTACAATTGGTGCCAAAATGTAGTTTGCAAGGTCATATTGACTAGAACACACATTGCCTTGAGTCAGAATTTCCATTCAAAATCAGAAACTGGGTCTTTAGATGTATATTAGAAAAGTTTCAAAATAATAACTTGCAAAGAGCTTTTTCTGGGATTATATAAACGATAACCTGACAAAATAACATCTATAGGTCAAGTGACAGTTGTATAACAGTCACAGCACTGAGAGCTGTGCTTGCAATGACCTAAAATGCTACGTATGTGAACCGATATGGCTATAAAAAGGTAATCTAATTCTATTAAATTGACAGAGCCCAGTACTCTCTATATACTGCAAATGTTATGGTATCATGTACTAGTAGTGCTCCTTTTTTTATGTATTGTTAGGATGTTACTTCAAGTTCAATCATTTCAAATGTTTAGGTTTTTGCACCAAAAACAAAGTCATGGATTTATTGGCTTCTTATACTTGATGTAATCATGATACGATGACAACCGCAACACTCATGAGACTCTATATCCAGCATAAGCTTTGTCATAATTAGTCAATCTTATCATATCAATACAACTAAGTTAGTCTAGTAGTGTGCAACTGTTCAACACCAATATCATACTTCTTATTGCTGATCTGGGTTGACTTGGAGGCTCTTGACGCTGTATGTTGTCCGGTGGGGGTCTTCCTATAAAGTTGAGATAGAGAAATTCAAACAATTAATTTCTTAGTGGAAGATAAAACAAGTGAATAAACATTTTACGTTAAGAATTCATATTGAGTAGATTCCAGCCTATTTGTTTGAAACACAAAAGTTGGGCCAGTATTAAAGTGACCAACTTCCACCTATGGTGTCTATTTTATTTTTTTTTATGAAATATTTGTTGTCATATATCAGACCCTGAAACAAATTAAGGACAAAATACCAGCCAGAGAGTTGTAATGTAATGTTTTATTAATGTTATGATAATACACAATCAGCCAGTTAAATCGATGTAGGTCTTTAAACTCATAGGTTGCTGAGTAGCCTGATATTAGTCAGGATATGTCACACTTTTGAAAATGTACATTATACAGTACTTCTCAAGGACTATAACAAGGAGCAGGGGACTGTATATTTTAATTAATCAATCAATCAATCAATCAATTACCCTTAACAACTCTCCTTCTTGGTCCTGCTGAGTCGTCTGATCCTGTATCATCATGAGCTGTAATACATTCAAAGTAAGGAGAAGAATTAAGTGCCTATTTTCGTTAATAAATTTAAGAAATGTTATATGTACATTACAGTGTGTCTCAATAAAAATTGTGCAACTTAAAAAGCGCCCTCTGTGGGCAAACCAAAATAATAGTTTGAATTAATGGTACATCATTGCAAAGGAAAAACTCCAAGCTTTCAAATGCCGTTTATTTTGTTCAATTTGCTCATTTTTATCTCGAGATATGCGTAATTATATGCAGAAGTGAAAAATCACAATTGTGCCACTTTTACTAAGAAAGACAGCCGTGCATGAAAATGAAGGAGAGCATTGTGTCTGTCCTTGAATTTGAAAATTAACAACTGTAAAATAGGTTTATTTGGTAACATTAGATAATTTAAAGTCTTCTCTTTGTATCCTTGATAAAATAAGCGCAATTCGTTATTAAGACAGTATATTTTTATGACGTCATAAAACATGACGAATTAGCAATTCTGCAAATTTGTGAATTTCAGCAAATATTAAAGATTTTCAACATTTTAGGGGCAAATATGCTACAAAGTCAATATTATAAGTGTTAATTTGAAACCATTTTGTCCTTTGTTTAAATGAAAACAACAAATGTAAATATTACTAGTGTTAGCTTGGTTAAGTCTAATTTGTAAAGAAAAACAGCATTTTACACATTGATTGTGTAAAAGAACAGGAGATAGAGAAAATTGGTATTTTGCAGAATTATTTATCATTATGATTGATGGCATTACAACTGCGTAACACACCATCAGATTTTACACATTTCGGTATGTGTAATAGGTGGATGAAACAAGAGGCTGCTCCGTGATACTAAATAACACAATTTAAAGGTTGATAATTTCAATTACATGGATAAAACTTCATGTTTTGTTGATTAAAATGATCAGTCCTCTTCCGTAAAAAGTGGCACAATTGTGATTTTTCACTTCTGCATTTAATTACACATATCTCGGCAACGGAATAAGCAAATTAAATAGAATAAGCGGCATTTGAAAGCTTGGAGTTTTTCCTTTACAATGATGTACGATTATTTCAAACTATTATTTTGATTTCGCCACAGAGGGCGCTTTTCAACTTGCACAATTTTTATTGAGACACACTGTATAGCTATATTATGCTGCACAGTGAAGAAACAATGATACTGATTTGTAAGTACAATTTTGTCCAATGGATGACCCCTTCATTTTGTTATGTCCATAAAAAAATTATCACAATTCTTTAGGAATTATACCTGTACATTCTTAATATTATACAAATAGGTAAATCATAAATAGGTCAAATTTCAAATTTAATCCCAATCCTGACCAATCCTACAAAGATGGACAAAGAAAATGCAAAGTTAGAACAAGTCATAGTAGACAGGTATGGTTCATATGCAGGCAAACTAGTTGCAAATGTAGGGACTCTAAGATGGCATATCTATTTAGTATTTACTTGCAAATGGAGTAGCAGCAATATTTGAGCGATTTCTTGTTCCACCACGTCCTTGTCTTGGAGTTCTGGTGTCCACTGAATGGAGTGCATGAAATCAAAATCAAAATGTTGTCAAGATGCAAATTGAAACCTTCATTAACAAATCACTACAATCAAAGTGTCTGGATAATACACACAATTCATCTGCATGTACGTTGGGCAAATCTTTTAACACTAATAGACTGCAAATTTGTTAAGATTGAAAAATGTATACAAATGTTAACTATAGTAAATCTTTTTGCAGCACAGCAAATATTGTAGATCCATATTGATTTAATCTGCTTTAGTAGGTTAGATTGTTGTTAGTATAGTCAGATAGGTGTGCATTCAGTGTATAAACCTTACATGAAAACCTTCGCAAACTATTATCAGTTCAAAACCTTTTTTAAAATTGAGGACCCTAGAACTAGAAGGGGGTTAAGTCACATTGAGTACAAACTGAGAAAACGGCACAAACATAAAATCATTTGTGTAGTCTTGAATGGTATTGCTGTATTTCGCAGTGACTTTTAC
>JXSR01S006936.1:151164-163766 GCA_000969725.1 Ophiothrix spiculata | reverse complement strand
ACTTAAGTTTCAGTACGACACTATTACACCTAAGTGTAAAAATTGCGTGTGGCCTAGCGGAACAGTGCAGGACTCATAATCAGAAGGTTGTGAGTATGAGCCCCGCTAGCGTCAACGTGTTTTGAATCTGGGCAAATGTATCACACTTGCCTCGTTGACCCAAGCGTATTGGGGAGCTGTTTCGGGGGGAATATTACAACCTATGTGATTCCCTTGTACGCCGGTAATAATAATGGCCATCAGCGCTAACATGGTACTACGGTGAACAGCGTATTTAAATGCCGTGTATTATTATTAAGAGAGTTTTATGAATATGGCCCCTGGTGTCTTGGTCCAGGTGAATGAGGGCATATACTCACACAAGAGTGTAATCTCCTTGCACATCTAACAGGTATAACCATCTTAATGCTAGAAATGTGTTGGTACTTTATCTAATCAGTAAAATAATATTTTTATATAAAATTTTCACTACTTCAAAGTAATACTGATATTTGCATAAATGTATGCATTTTAGCACAAATTTTTCAATTTTAGAAAAAATACATCAGGTAGAACCACTAGAAGTTTTTAAATTAGACCCATCAATGTACCAAATTTGAGGTACTATCAGCCTGATTTTGTTTGCCATATGTGGTGCGTCCCGCTAACTATATATAGTACATGTAAGTATCACCTTTGCCTAGAATTTTGCTGCTTTAAAGGTAACCACAATTCCGCATGGAATTATTGGATCAAGGAAAGGCATGATAGAATCTAAACCAACAAACAAAACTTAATTATTTGTCCTTAAAGGAACATGGTCCGATTTTTCAAATTTTAGTGTTCGCTGTCATGAACGATCACTACTTAATATGTTTCAATTAAGGCCCTGCGGGGAAGCCCGAAACCCCAAATTTTCCCGGACCGGACCGGCGGAATTTTGTTGAGCTATTTTCGGGTTCGTTACGATCCCGGAAAAATATTACCGGGGTTGACCGGGTCAGGGAAATTTTACTCGGGGTCGGAGAAAGTGTACAATCGGTCCGGGAAACGCAAAAGGTTGTTCGGGGTAAAAATAAAATAAAGCAACAATCATTTTTCATAATCGGTTTTACGCTGTTTTAGCTTAATTCGTAATCCTTGTTAAACTCCATTTTAATGACTTGAAACTAGGAGTAAATCGGGGTCGGGGGAAACTTATATCAATCTTGATCGGGAAATCATGAAAAACTACCGGTCCGGGTCGGTCCGGTCTAGAAAAAATCCTTTCGAGTCGGGGTCGGTCGGGACAAGCTAAATTTTTATCGGGTCGGGAAATAAATTGTCGGGGAGCGACTGGTCGGGGTGAGAAAAACCTGCCCCGCAGGGCGTTAGTTTCAATTTCAAATTTGAGTCAAATCAGAACAACCGTTTTGATTTTATGAGCAATTTTGTATTTTCCATTAGCCTATTCTTTACTGTGTAAATAATATTATGGTTACCATAATATTAATAATTTTAACACATTTTCACTTATATCTCCGAAACGCGGCATGTTTCAGCTGTAAAATTTCACATGGGTAATGAGAAAAATAGGAGGAATATTTTGATACCAAAATCGCAGAAAGTTTGAAAACATGTTGACCCAATCGAACAGACATGTCGACAGAAACCTTAGGCTATATATAATTGGCTTTCGAGGATTTAAGTCACCACGACACCGCACATCACAGATGGCAAGACCAAATTCAATTATCACAGTCTGCATCTGTTCACTGGAGATTTGCGCTTCCAAACACCCCAGCCGCAGTTGCCGTCCTAAACCCTTTACCAAGACGGACACAAATCGCGATCAACTCCTTGAGAATCAAAGCCAAAACAAGCAGAATGGTAATTGACAAAAATTACACGTGTACTTACTGTAATCAAGATATCGCATGTCAATGCATTCACGACCTTACGGAATGTCCAAGAACAAATAGTCTTCGAAAGCAACTCCTCGAGCAAATTAAACCGGATAAACATACCGCCGACAAGCATAATCTCGCAATCAACATTCTTACTTCCCAGACCTATCGACAATATCAGGAACTTAAAAACTACACGATCCACAGATCCCAAAATTAATTCAGTGATCTTATAATAAAAGTAATCCAGATAATTAATCACTCAAAATAAAAACCCAGGGGTCAAGCTTTATGCAATGACCCAGCTCCAGTTGGAGCGAACCTATCCAAGTCCAAGTCCAAGATTTAAGTCAACCAAGTGATAAATACATAATTTATTACATTCATCATATTATATTTTCATTTTCTTTCAGCCCTTTCAAATCTGATTTTATCCGAGCCAAATATTCCAGACTTGACTTTGTGCATCGTTTGAAGGATGAAGACACAGTAGACCTTAGTAAAGTAAGTACTATTGTGAATATTGCAAATCTGCAAAAAAAAAAACATGTCAAAATACAACCTCAAAATGTATTTTACGTGCATAGCAAATAATGAGATTTGATGACTTTACTACTCACTCATGGTACTCATTATATACACATTGCATTGTTTGGCACTGTAGTGCAGTGGTTAGAAAATGGTCTATTAAATGTTGAAAATTTGTGTATTCAAACTAAGGTTTCTGTCGAGACTCTTTTTTTCATGTCGACATGTCACGATAACTTTTTGTCGATGTCGACATAAAGTTGATATCAAAGAGGTTTTTTACGGGAAAAAGAAAATTGTTTGGATAAGCTTAATGACCCATTTTAGAAGAAGACTTACCTATAATATAGTAATATGCTGGTTCTTTCTGCAAACGACGATATGGATGATATAAATTGATATTTTGTAACCTTTTTTGTTGTGAATCATCGTAATAACTTTACAAATGCGTATAAATGACGAACAACTATTTAATATCTATTGAATTATTTATGTAACACTTGCTAATAAGCAGCCATACATTGACAATTTAACGTTAAGTTTTTTGAAATTTTCCTTGCCAAGTTTTATCGACAAATCTGACTTCATGTCGACATGTCGAGATATGCTTTATGTCGACATAAATGTTGACATAAGGCATGTCGACAGAATTAAAACCCAGTCAGGCAACATCAATTTATCTTTCTGTTACTTCGTAAGAAATGTTAAGATTGGCATAACCTGCTTGACCCTATTTCTCTGGACAAATAAAAACGTCTGAAAAAGCACCAAAATGTAGTGAATTTAGGTGTTTTTTTTGAAAAAATCCCAAAACTAGCATTGGATTAGGTGGGGTTTATTTGTTGTTGTTTTTGAATATTGGGGAAAAGGCCTACCTACCTATTTTTTTTTCTTTGTTTCGCCAATCACGCTATTTTTTTTAAAGCCAACCTCCTCTTTCAGAATGGGCACTGTTATTAAAAAACACTGAGGAGATCAGTTTTGTGTGGGGAGTGGCAAATAAAGTATTCTGAGATCTGGTAGCTCTTATAGATATTATGCAACATAATTAGAAAATCAGCTCTGTTTTGACTTTTATACAAATAATTAATGTTTATGAGTGCAATGGTTCAAATATTTCATGAGGTGAAAGACCAAATGCTCCATTCAAACGAGGCGAAGCCGAGTTGAATGGGGCATTTGATCTTTCACCGAATGAAATATTTGTTCCATTGACACGAATAAGAAACATTCATTATTTGTATTTTATGACAGCTAAATAAATCTTTGTAAACAAAACAATCCGAGAAAACATCTTTGGTACTGTACATATCGGCTTTAATGCAACAACGCGTCTATTGCTGCGCCCGCGGACTCAAGCGTATATTTAAAATAACGCCCGTGATTGATGTTGCGTCTAACCAAAAAAGTTAACCGTGCAATGTATCGAAATTTTTGCATGGTACTATTGCACAGTTGGTGACGTTTACTATCAAATGGACCAAATGACCAATATAATGGCATGTGACCCAAGATGCGCCAATCAAGTGACACGGATTTATTTAGCTGTTATATAAACCGTAATAGTTAATAATATAATATGCTTTTTGTTGTTTTCAGCAATTACACTCCAGCGTGAGGACCGGCAACTTGGAGACCTGCCTCAGGCTGCTGTCCTTAGGGGCCCTGGCAAATTTCTTCCATGTGGTAAGTATGAAGATATCTTTGGTGACACAAGAAGGGGAGGGGAATGGCTCAGTAGAATATCAAATAAATAAAGTTCTTATGACTGATCCAAGAATTTTGCAATAACATGGATGTTCAACAATAGATTAAAGAAAGTACAGCTAGGAAACAAGCCTATTTGCACTCTAAACATTCGGCTAAGTTAGGCGATTGCGCCTCGCTGGCGTCTAGGCCATCAGGCCAGGACCGACGCTGCGCGATTGAGTTGTGACAAACTTTGTGTTTTAGTGTGCTAAAATTACTTGACTACAATGCATATGCGTCTTACATTTTTCTGCCAATTGCGCATTCTCATATCAAGGAATAGTGCTGACTGGCTTGATAGCCGCATTCTGAGTCAAATTACCATACAGTTGTTGGGGTGCGTTTTCAACAATAAGAATCAATTGGCGATGCAGGAAGTGGCAACGCTGGGCCTACGGTAATCAGGAGAAGTCACAAATAAATTAGTGCAAGCATTGCAAGTAACCAGGAGAAGTCATAGAACAAACCAGTGATGAATAATCAGACGACAGCTTCTTGTCAAAATGTACGAGTACATAAGTGCACATTCTTTGGATCAGATATAAGAACTAACTTACAAAGAAATGTTCAAGATGACACAAACAAATGTGGAGGGTTGGGGTGAGAGATGCTCCGCCCCTTCATTTGCCCTCCCTCTGTCACTGTGAAGACTTTCAACTTGGAGACCTGTGTTGGACTACGGTCCTCGGGAGCTGCCAAATTGTATCCATGTAACAAGTATTAAGTGGTGGTACATGGGGAAAGGCAAACCTACCAACTGTCCAAAATTTTGAGGGATAATCCCTCATCCTGATAATGAAAAGTCCTGAAATCTGAGATGTCCCTGATTTTGTCATTCTGTGTTCTGCTATGCATGCCATTGTGATATCCCTCATTCCAAAGTTGGATGTCCCACATTTTGGGATTTAGAGGTTGGCATATCTGGACAAGGGAGATTTTTAGCATTAGTCTCCCTTGCTAGCAGGGCCCTGTTTCTCCCGCGTTTCTCCTGAAGCCATTGCTGTGACCATATTTGGTAGTCATTAAAAGCGGATATATACACGTAGTCTTTTGTTATAAACAGCTGATTAAGGTTGCATACGCGCAGTCTTTTGTTATAAACAACTGATTAAGGTTGCATACGCGAAGTCTTTTGTTAAACAGCTGAAATCTTTAAGCTTACTCAGCCGATTTCAAATGGAAATTTCACTCTTTGTGTCGGTGAGCTTATAGTACCATTGGCCAAAAGTTGTTCAGAATTAGTGTATCTAATGATTTATGGGTCTGGTTCTATTTATTTTTCACTTTTATTGCACTGAAATTCAAGATAATTTTCGAAGAATTTTGTTTTCAAAATCGTGCATACTAATGAGCTTGTACGTGATACATAATTAACCACGTGACCTCGAATTGCTAATTTGCGCTGAAGCTTCATTTTTTCCGTTGGCAAGGTATACCAGATTCCTATCCCGAATTTATCTACTATCCCTGCTGCTAGCTTGAGAACTGGTGACTTAAAGATATGTCTAAGCAGCATGTGTCTAAGATTTGTCTTTACAGTAATTATAAAATCAGGATACAATAGAGTTGATATGGTTATACAAATTAGCACCGATTTATCTAACATTTTAAAATTCTTTAAGTGCATGTAAATAAAGAAGATTGTCCTTGGATTGATAAACACAAATATGTAGGCTATTTTTTAATGATGCATTAAATTTCTTTCATCTCCTTCGTTAGGAAAGAGGAAATACACCTCTTCATGTAGCTAGTAAGGAGGGCCAAGCTTTGCAGTGTGAATTACTTATGACGTATGGGGCAGACCCAGGGGCACTGGACACCAATGGCCAGACACCGGCTGATTTAGCTAGGTAAGAAATGAGTACTGACTGATATATATACTCACTTTCTTTGTTTTGTTATATTTCATGGAAGGCAGCCATTTTGATTTAGCAGAGAGGCTGACGCACAGTCAATATGAGCTTACAGATACACTGAAATTCTTTGTTTTGTTATATTACAGAGAAGGCGGCCATCAGTGACTTGGCAGAAAGGCTGACGCACAGTCAATACGAGCTGACAGATAGACTCACATGCTTTGTTTTGTTATTTTACAGAGAAGGAGGCCATCTTGATTTAGCATAGAGGCTGACCCACATGAGCTGAATGATAGACTCACATTCTTAGTGTTGTTATATTACAGAGAAGGCGGCCATCTTGATTTGGCAGAGAGGCTGACACACAATGATAGACTCACATTCTTAGTGTTGTTATATTACAGAGAAGGCGGCCATCTTGATTTGGCAGAGAGGCTGACACACAGTCAATACGAGCTGACTCGCATTTGTTGTTTTGTTATATTACAGAGAAGGCTGCCATCTTAATTTGGCTATTTGGCATAAAAACTGAGTCAGTATGATCTGACAGATCCATCCACTCACGTTCTTTATTTTGTTGTATTACAGAGAAGGCGGCCATCTTGACTTAGCAGAGAGGCTTACGCACAGTCAATATGAGTTGACGGATAGACTCACATTCTTTGTATGTTGCAAGCGACCAGGTAAAATTTTTGTCATAATTTTGAGTTTAATCTTAACTTTTTGGATCATATATCTTTTGGGTTTTCATAGAGTTTGTGTTCTGAGTGCATATTGTGTGATATTGACAACTGCACTGATCACCACTGTTTGATCACTAAGAATATATAGCCATTTAATGCTAAAGGCACATTATTGGTGGCGCTAATTCTATAAATCATGTTTCCAGGTTTTAAGAAGCTATGACCCTTAGTTTTAACATTTGCCACATGTATATGGTAAAGGAGACTAAAAAAAACAAATTTTATTGATGTTAAATTCACACAATAAATATTTAATTTATGCAATATGCATACAATTAATTTCAAAAAATGAATAGTGCCACTAATAATGAAATTTCAAAATATGGGGTAAAAATGATGTTTATAATCGAAAATGGGCATTTTTTGAGATATAATGCGAAATTAAATTATGGGAACAAATATTACAGTTCAACACATAATTCCGGAACTAATTTAAACACTTTTAAAGGCCTGCATGAATTGTACCAGTGGATTTTTGTCGAAAAATTAATAAATGAACCCATCAAACAGCGGCGTGACGCAGTTGAAGTCAATTAAAATTTTTACAAAGTATTGGCCAATAATACAAAATTACCAATTTGTTAGCTGGTCATGCTTTAATTGACAAAAGCGTTCCAACCATACCAAGATTAAGATTTGTTACATGCACTGGACATTTTGACATCATTGCAAGATACAGAGAAACTCAGAATCATAAAGATTATGAAAAATAAATTTGAAAAAAAAAATAAATGCAGGTGATTTATAGTGTACTACGACTCCCCTGGCTTGTAATTCCACACGGCCTCAGCACACTTTACAGAGCACATACAATTAGTTCTAATATCATTAGGTTAAATCACTACCTGGATTCCATAGGGCCAAAGAGCGTACTGCGGTCTACTTTAATTGGCGCAAACCTAGCTTGAGTAATTCACACCCTCAAAAATATACAGTTTTCACACACTCAGCTCCAGCTGGACTCGGATCGCGAAACGATCAATACACATGTTTAACCAACTGAGCTAGCGAGAACTATTATGGCTTTAAACTATAATAGTGGCTTTATAATGTCGGAATTTGGTAAGAAAATATACTACCAAATTGCACAAAATCAGTATTAACTTGTAAAGGTTTTCCTCCTTCACATGTCTGCTATTCATGTTTCGAATCCATTTCATTTTCTCTTCAGTGGCACACTCATTTTCCAGATATTTTACAAAACCTCTGTTACCCTTATGGAAGAGAACATAATTATTGACAAATCACTCTTACACACAATATCAAAGTGTCATGGAGTATTTGATTTGATTTATTAATAATTGTTCTGTTGGCAGTTTTCATAAAAGAGAGCATTTTGGCGTATCAAGACCTGTACATGTGTTTATGTCATGTTTTTTCCCAATTTAACAGAATGATAAATTCTTGGACGTAAGTATATGAATGCTCAAATTAAATTCAGTGCATTTGGCAAATTTGAAACTACAGTGGAACCTCTTTAACACAAAATCTTTAGGGCTACACATTTTACTTTGTGTTATCAGGACTTTGTGTTATCCATCATTAAGTACCAGGTGTCCCAAAAAATGGTTACATGTAGAAAAATGACCGTATGCAAAAACTATTATAGATTGAGAAACGAAACTTTGCACATATTATACTACAGCCCTCTTCTAGATACTCGTAAAATTTTGATATCACAGCATTATTATTGTTTGAGTTATCAACAAAGATAGATACCTTTTCAAAATTCAACAAAATCGTAAGCATGTTCGTTTGTCGTCCAACCATATGTGAACTTGAAATTTACAGGCCTAGAGTTATGTTGCTTTATATCATAATAGGTTACGGTCTCTTCTTTCCATTGATACCAAAATTTTTAAAATCTGAAAAGCTGTTGCGTAATTAAGATGTCATAAATTACTTAGGTCGAAAATTACGTTGAAATCTGATTTAGGGCAAAAATGGCCACGATTTAAAATTTTGTTATTTAAAAAGTAGCGGATTTTTATCAAACTTTTGCTTATAATAAAAAAAGAATGTAATTTAAACAGGTCCTGTAAGTTTAAGAGTGATAACATGCAGATGTTATTCAAAAATTTACACACAATTTAAAAGAATTAGTGTTACCCGTCAAAACTTGAATATGCTTATTACAGTATTCTTCAACTTTCGTGCCACAATTTGATTGACAGGTTCAATGTAAACAACTCATTCTGGAATGCATGGTATGCAGGTATCCCTAATTTGCAAAATAGATATACTGGAAGATAGTTCAATAATTATTAATTGAAAACTGTACCAAATTTGGTTAAATATAAAGTCTGATTCTACACAGATCTCTTAAAAAGACGCACATTAAGATAACATCCAACGTGTATCTTATTTTTTTGTTAAATTTTGAGAAAATTCGTTTCTGACATAGGTGTCTATTTTTGTTGATAACTCATTAACTAATATTGCTATGATATCTAAATTGTACGAGTACTTAGAAGAGGGTTGTGATATAATTTGTGCAAAGTTTCAATTTTCTAACTACTATAGTTTTAGCACACGATCATTTTTCTACATGTAACCATTTTTTGGGACACCTGGTACATACAAATTTAGTGTCAGGGACTCGAAAATTTAGTTTGTGTTATCAGGGTTTTTGAGAGATTTTGTGTTAAAGAGGTTCCACTGTATAGGTTATTAGTGTATACCTTTAATATTTTTGGTAGATCATTCCAGTGCCAGTCAGCACTTCCTAATTCCTGAAATGGCAGACAGTTCCTTAGACAGATCAGAAGCAGCAGAACAGGCCAGGAAGAAATTACAAGCAGTAAGTACACATCGTCTTGCGAACGCAAGAAAGTCGTATCTGTAATAGCTGCCATATGTCATATTTTTACACCAAGTTATTAGAGCGTGATAGAACCACAAACTTTGTCTCCCATATGTCAGTAGTGGCTCTTGATATGGTTCATCAGGTGACACCATCACATGAATAACCATTTCAAGAGCTTCTAACCCAAGATTGGACATTTTCAGTGTGCAGTGCAAATTTATGACATATAGCAGCTATTGCACATATAGCTTTCTTGCTTTCATATAGTTACTCAACTGTAAACGGGAATATTTTTGTGAGCAGAATTTTTCACGAAACCAGACAATCATGGCCTTTTTGCGCATGTTAAATTAGCGTTTTAATGCTTCATTACATAGACCTGCACATAAAATAGATGTTTCGCGGTAAGATGCTGATTTACGAAATTCGTGAAAATTAAACCCGTGCGAAAATAACCTCGTTTACAGTACATGTTTTTGAGATATAAGGTGACATGAACGAGGGGAACAAGATGAATGTTTGAAATATTGACTTTGAGTTACAGGACATATCTGTTATGTAAAGGTAGAAAATTCAAAGTTTGTTTTTAAAAATATGAAAGAATTGATATATGCCTTGAATCAGATAACCAATTATGCTATAGTTGGATCAAAATATAGCGTTTTTAATGTACATGTAAGTATTAAAAAAAAATGAAATTGGATATTGCTGACATGTGACATGTTTCTCTTGATTGTGTCACAAATGCTGAAATGATTAGGAGCCCGCATGGATAAAATATGACAGGACCTATATCATAACTATTAATATCAAGGAATTTAAAAAGGGGAATCGGTACTCGCCGCCCTTTTGATTTCACCGTAGTGTCAATCCTATGGGGCGGCAGCCACCTTGGATTGTCGCTCATAGAGGATGAGTTATTGTACCTCCGGCATTTTACGGCTCCGTGTGCCTCACTTCGAGAGTCTTTGCAACGGATTAGCGAGAAAATGGCGTACTTTGAGCAAGAGCAATACACACTCCGTGTGCCTCGCTTCGAAAGTCTTCGCAATGGATTAGCGGGAAAATTGGCTTAGTCAGAGCAAGTCGTAATGCACGCTACTTGAAACGCAGACATGGTTTGCGCGTGAAACGAAATGCTCACGCTGCATATGCGTCAAGTGAAGATTTACCCGATCTGCCTGGATATCGGGCCAAACTCTGAACATATCCGGAAGTACAATAACTCTGCTCCATGAGCGATACAGGATGGCGGCATATTCCGATTCCACTATAAAATTTCCTTGATTAATACACTGTATTATATAGATATCCTCATGGTCTAATCATCAGTAGTTCACAGCAAGAAGAAATTATAGGCCTTAGATATGTGATATATTCAATGTTGCCAGATCTGCAAACTGGGGATCTACACCAGATGTGCACAGGCCTTGTCTTTTAGAAATAACCTTGTTTGGTACAAAATAGATAGATATTCAGGAGACTCTGTAGGTATATCTTATACATGCATAATTCTAGCAGATGTAAGTTTGCTGAAAATGGCTCTTCTAAGGCCATGTATATGCTCTGCAGGGTGTGCAATCACACTTACATGCCTCAAAAGGCAAGGCCTGCATACACTGCTGTTTGAATGAAACTCAGGCCAGTAAACAGTTCTGAAGACTTGTGTTTAAGAGCTTGACAAGGCATAGACTTCATTGAACAGGGAAACCTATGGCTGACGAAGTGTTATTAAGAGTACACACATTTGCAGGATTATATATTTGGCAAGAATCAGCGAAAAATTCTTGTAGGGCGACTCGCAAGAATGTGTGTGGGGTACATGCTTTTTAATTTGAATGTAAATCTTGTAAAATTCTTTGGCAAGAATCCTTTGGTTAAGATTACAAAATGCTTGTAACACTTTGTATTTGAATGTATGAGATTCCAAAGAATTCTTTACAAATTCTTTAATGAGAATCCAACATGTTGCAAATTTCAATCCCTGGGTATATTGAGCACATACTAATGTTGAAGATGGCAGCTGTGACTACTCTGTGACCCAGGTGGAGGGAAGAGATACTTAGTTCTGATCCAATTCTGTCATCAACACTAACAACTTACAAGTTCTGGACTTCTTTTCCTTCTCCAAACTTAGCCCTAGCAAAAGGAAATATTGCTAGTTTCTAAAGTGCCCTTCCACCGTCGCGTTTTTTAAAAGTGAAACTTTAATTGACTACACACATATGTAATTGAATAGCTCATTACAAGAAACCCCAACTCCATAATCTTCCCTCTGCAACATATATTACGGTGATTGACTGTTACAGGTTTGCGCTTATCCTCTCTCAAAAAACTCTCTCGAAAATCAAAGAAATACACTGAAAACCGAGTGCATGTGGTGCCCTTGCCTACAATTATCTAATTTATGCCGTGCATTGAAAGAACTAGTTGAGAACCGCTGATGTATTATGAGACAATTTAACTTTATGAATAGAAATTTCAATAGACCATATCTATAATTGACATACTCCCGCCGTTGATGGGGTAAATCCACAGAACGGGACGGGGAATCGGAACTCAGAACGAGGCCAAGTATGATAAATACACTGCTTGCTCTCGCTCTGAGTTCCGTTCCCCGACCGATTCTGTGAATTTACCCCATCAATGGCGGGAGTATGTCAATTATTGATATGGTCTATAGAAATTTTGTCAGTTACTGTATAAGTGGTATATTTCCCGCTACATTAATTTTCGACCCTTTTCGCGCTAAATTCACCTAGTGCGAAAATAAGAGTGTAGCGTGAAAAGTGGTATGTATATACCACAGCACATTAAAAAATAATCACAATGGCGCGAAAGTGGATCATGAATTGCTCCTTTAACAACATTTACTGTAGCTACTTACACCAGAACGTCCCAATAGGCCAGACAGTCAATTTTTTTAACCATAGTATACTGATAATGATGAAAGTGATGTGGGTTTATTTGAAGGGGAAAATTACCATAAGATATGTCGATTTAGTATTGCACGTCTTTGCCATGTCTGCAATTGTCATTTCTTTTACAATTGTGT
>JXSR01S006936.1:83153-96686 GCA_000969725.1 Ophiothrix spiculata | reverse complement strand
GAAAGTCTATTTCAAAAATATTTTGTATCTTTTAAGTTTTGAACGTTTTTCATTAAAAAAAAGAAAATCTGTATGACCGTCACTTGGCACTGACCAGAGAAAACAAGTTAAAAATATAACATTGTTAACATATTCAAATCAAAATAACAAAGCAGTGAAAATTGAAATGTCTGTTAGTCCATGATAGCTCAAGTTGTATAATTTTGGTACAATTTCAAGTTAATTTTTAGCAACTCTGCCTTTCACATGTCCACAATCAGTTTCCAGGCACCTTTGTGTTCTTATCATCATGATTCTGGTTCAACAATGTTCAATGCTACGTTCTACATCCCGGACGAGTTTGATAAGACAACCTTGCAAATTTTAATCAGGTTTATTCAAATTCTAAATTTTCTGTTCTGCTCTTGTTGTTGTTGTTGCTATTGTTGTCGTTGTTTTTGTGGCTGTTGTTTTGTAGATGCTATCCTGTGAGGGTGTTTATCCATAAATAAAATGAGCTTTCCATTTAGAGTAGGCTTACTGCTGTGGTGACATGATCATGTCAGATCGATGATAGTTGCAAATATGAGTTACTGTGGCAAACTCCATTGGAATGGGGCAAAATTGAGTCTTCTTATAAAATTATAGTTTTCTCAAGATTGGCTCGACGGATTTTGCTCAAAATTTAACAGATGAAAGACTAAACTACATTAATTATTAGTATGAAAAAAGTTTTAGTTTTGATTATTGGTTTCTGAGATATGATCAAAAATAAAAGTGATGCATTTTTATTGGGACACCCTGTATAGGTAAATTTGCTTTTCTCATTATTTATTTTTGAAACCTATCCAGTCCCTTATTTTGACCTTCCCTGGTTAGCGCATGACTCTTACGTTATTGCCTTGTTAAGTTTTAGTTGCAAGGCAGACACCGGTGGTCACATCACTTTCAGTGTGGCATTAGGAACTAGGGATTTTCTCAGTGTAGTACAACAGGGCTTTTGAAAACAGCCATTACGAGATACAGGGGCAATGATGTCACACAATAAAATTGATGGAAAACAATATTTTTATGTACTTGCAGTGGAGTTTGATTTGTCGAACTCCAACAGATTTTTGTTTTTGAAAAAGGGTTATATATAATATGAAGTAATTAAAATGTTTAGTTTAAATTTCATATATATGTTATTTGAAAGGGATAAAACATGGCAGTAAATCCCATTTCGGTATCGACTTAAGTTTCTATGCCCAGGCACAAAAATGATGTGAAAACAGTATTACTAGTTTCAAATCTTAATATTATAATTTTTTCAAAGCTTGTGATGATCAAAAAATATTTTTGATTAAATTGTTTTTCTTTGAATATAAATTAAAGTATCATGATGAGTAGCTTGATTGATCTTATCGTGATGAGTAGATTGATTAATCTTTTACCTGATATAGTCACACCACTGCCACAGAAGGAAATATTAAAAGTTTAGTCTCTCTCTCAATTTAAGCCATTTCAGTGGTGATGTTTATACTTTTTTCTTGATTTTAATCAATTTAAAGCTTTATAAGAATATTTCCGTATTAATTTAGTCTTTATTTCTGTTTCTAAGTAGAACTAGGCTAAGCCCTTTAGCTTTCAAAACAATGAACAAAATCTTACTTGTATTGCTCTGTATCTCAAATTCAATGTTAGGCGAAGAAAAAAACTTGTTTTATGGGTGGGCGGACCTTTTAAGTAGGGTCAGTCAGTTTGGGAATTTTTTTCTAATTTTGTCCCCCAAATAAACCAAAAATCAGAAAAAAAATGCGAGAAAAAATGAAAAAATTTTACAAGAAATTTCCTGAAAAAAATTAACCAAAATGTACCAATTTTGGCCAAAAATATCTGATCTTACAAGATTTTGGCTTTTCAAAAATCAAAAATTCTTCCAAAACAAAAATTTAGGGTTGGTTGGGCCTGTAAGACAGTTTTTTTTTCGTCGCCTTACCGACATCTGACTCATTTTCCTTGATCATGTCAGATATTGGTTATCCAATATTGAGTCATTGAGAGTCTAAATATTTTTAGTTGCAATTTATATATCCACTAATTATTTTGAGTCATGCCATATATATCTACACCTTCCTATTTTAGGGAAGTGTTTCATTACCTTGTAATTAATTCTTAGCTACAAGATGTAAAGGGGCAGGTTATCATAAAAGTGCATGCTTTATTCACCTGGTTGATATGTACACATCAAAATTCCTCTTGTTGTCACCTTAGTGCACAGTGACTAGATGGTGACTACGTAGGTTTGCCAAAATTAAGCCATTTACAAGGTACTGGCAGGCTAGTTGCATAGTCAGTACCTAATAGATGGGTAAAATGTAGGGATGCATTGTCACCTTGTAGTCACTATGTGATGTGGTAACTACAGAATGAGGAATTTATATGTGTAGTGATAGGCCAACCTGAATGCTTTATGCAAATTTATTTATGGCAGTAGTGGTTAGGCACTCTCATCATTGACATTAGTGCAACCCCTGCATTAACTGACCTGAAAATTTTGTCTTTAATCAGTGTCATCCTGAAATTGATGGCTGTTAATATTTACGTTAAGCATTCGTGCACTCCCCACCACACACACACCCACCCACAAACACATAATTGTCTAAAATATGCAAATTTTGTACTGGCAAATGCAAAGTTTTCATGTTTTCTGCAGCATGGGAAATTATGACTTCTCATATATCCATCCCCTTGACATTATTGCATAGGTGAGAGGGCTCTACATTAGCTTCATTAGTGTCAGTAGTGTTTGAAAATGGACAATTGTCCAATTTTTCAAAATTAAGATTAAGATTTATATGTAAGATCAATCAATCA
Source organism: Ophiothrix spiculata (assembly GCA_000969725.1). NCBI lineage: Eukaryota > Metazoa > Echinodermata > Ophiuroidea > Amphilepidida > Ophiotrichidae > Ophiothrix > Ophiothrix spiculata. The sequence continues at coordinate 93,851 of JXSR01S006936.1, read as the reverse complement.
ATCAATCAATCAATCAATCAATGATACAAGTACTTGAATAACTTGCATAACTTGCATACCCCATGAAGGAGTCTATTCGTACAGGGGACCCATGGCTTTACGTGACTGTTCGACCACGGAGCAAGTAGAGTAAAGTTTCTTGCCCAAGGAAACAAGGAGACGAAAACCGTCCGGCTCGGGCCTCGAACCCACAATCTCTGTATTACGAGACCCGTGCTCTAACCGCTCGGCCACGCTCATCACCACCAATTACAGTCAAAATCAATTCAGCTGTTTTGATTTTATGAGCAACTTTGTATTTCATGGTTGTCTATTATACTTCACTATCTTAACTAATAATAGTTATTAATTAGGCGACAAAAAAAACCTATTTTTTACGGGCGACTGACCTTTCAAGTAGGGTCGGTCGGTTGGGCGAATTTTTCCCTAAAAATATTTTGTTTGCCCAAAATAACAAAAAAAAAAGGGGAAAAAAACAAAACATTTTTACAAAGAAATTTGTTTTTAAAAATGTAGCCAAAATTTAACAAGTTTGGCCAAAAAACAGCTGATTTTACAAGATTTTGGCAAAACTAAAAAAAAAAATCATCTTCCAAAATGCAAATTTAGGATTGGACGGATCCATAAAATGGGGTGTTTTTTTCCGACGCCTTACCACAAATCAACACAGTTTCATTTGTATCTAAAAAATGGAGCATGTTTCAGCCCTAAAATTTCACATAGATTATGAAAAAAACTATGAGCAAAGAGGTCACAAAAATCTCAAAAAAGTTTGATAAAAAGTACAAGCAATCGGACCATGCTCCTTCAATTTCAGGATATGACCACATAAACATTGGATAGCGAGTAAGTAATTATCTTGCATGAATTTGCAGAGTATGGTTAGTTATGATCTATAGTCATTAGTCTACCCTGGAGAATTGATTGATATCGGACTGTGAGTCTGAGTATTTTAAGATTCTTGAAATTTGGAGAAAAGTGAGGAATGTTGTTGAACTTGTACAATACCCTTTATGGGGGGGGGTCTACGGTCAATATTTTTCTTTCTAGTGAAATGGAAAAAAAAATGAGATGTAAATAATAAGCAAAAGTGCTAATTATTTTTCATTTGCTTCAAATTTGATCAAAATTGGCCATTCCTTCATGAAGTTACAACTTTTTAAAGATACTGTACGTCTTATTTATTTCTTCATTTATGGCAATTCTTAAATGTGTTTTTTTGTGGATCATCTTGTTACCATTTCAATGAGTTAGAATTCTGATAGCTTTACTGATACCATAAGTTTGGACCCAACTGACATACAATTTGACAACACATAACTAATTAAGCTTTACCAAGTAAGCTTTAGCTATTCAAAGACTAATATTCAAGTGACTGTTTGTGTAAAAATCAGTTGTGTAAATGGTTCTGACAGGTACTGACTGTCATCTAAAAATACTTGACAGGACTACCCCCAGGGGAGGGGCAGGAAGTTACTTGCAGTTGGCTTTGACACGGGGCTTGAGCCGCAAACTCATCTTCATTTCTGATGGTCATTTTGGCAGAAATGGTTATCTATTTATATGGATTTTTTTTTTTAATTGGTCAAATTTCACAGTTTCAGGATGACAATTTCTCAGATGTTTTGTAAAAATGTACCTATGCTTCTCGGTATTTTAGAAGAAAATAGTAGAGTACTTAAGGTGCCTTAGCATAGATAGAATTCTTCTTTTTATTTTTTGATATATGGTGTTTTCATATGTGCTGATCACATTTCTAAAAAAACTGAAAAAGGGGTCAGCGACTTAGGTTTTGAGAAAAATTCTTTAAAAAACACTGTTTTACCACTTCTTTCCATTGACTGTCTTTGACATTCTGATTGTGTTTTGTGCGTTTTCGTCTCTGTGCATGATATAAAGTCAAAATACAACACCCCCTGGAATTTGTGAAAGACATTAATGACACAAGGTATACGTTGTCATTGGCAGGGCTGCTTACTTTAACAGGAAGATAGGACGGTGACGTGAAAGAGTTGGTTGATGAGGTGTAAAGACAGGACTACCAGGTGTTGTCATTCCAAGGGTTAATGAGGTTAATATCACAGAAAGTGCATGGTATACCCGGGGGACACTCCCATACATTGACACGGATCATGCTCCTGTCTACGCTGGTACCCTCGATGTGGGCGCTTCACTATATGGTTCAGACTGCCCATTACCGCAGGTATTGGCTGATCAAAATTAGTCAAAATTTTGACCAGTAGAATTACACAACTTGACAGCTCACTCGCCCTATCAAACTACACGGCAAATGTTCGTGATTGGAAGGCTTTGGTGAAGAGGTTGACAAAATGGCGATGTTTACATGCGCGACCTCTACATGGCGCTCCGCGTTTAAGAACGCGCGCGTTACAAGCATTCGCGCAATCACCAATGCGTCACGCATGTTGTGTGTTTGACGCGGAAAACAAATGCCTTCAGGGCACGGACCAATCAAGTGCTTAGATTCATTAGCGGATACCTGCGTCTTATGTCAGTGTGGAGTTGTTGAAGACATAAGAGGCCGGGGACCAACATAGCTCCTGTCAACAGACCGCCTTTTTGCTGCACTCTCACCTAGTAACCCCTTTTTTCCATGAACTATCACCCAAGGACCCCCTATTTTATGAAACTCCAGCCTGATAACCCTTTTTATGGTGTCTTCCACCCATTCACCTGATTTTAGAAAAAAACCTATACACTGAATGACCCCTTTTTCTGCTCTATATGTTGTTGTAATGTCCATCTCATACAGCAATACTTAGATGTCAAAGTTAGGCAAGGTTGGCAAAAATCATGATTTTTTTATAAAATCATTTGGAAAAAAAAACATTTTTATTTAAATCAGTTTTTTTTTTATTTAAATCAATTTTTTGATTTTCATTTCAGAGGTTTGTAGGAGCTACATCCTTCCCCTACCTCACATTACTATGTGAATTTTGCTGCGTGAATTCATTACACATTTGCCTGACTGAATTTAAATCAAGTTGTAATGTTGAAATGCTACCTTGGTCAGGGTTCATGGGCCAAATTTACTTTGGAAATGAGCAAAACTATAAAATGTATGAATGCAGGGGAAAAAATATTGAAAATTCTGATAAAAAAGTGAAAAAAATTAAGTAGCACTAAAATCTTGATTTAAATGATTTGATTTAAATCATGCCAACCTTGAAGTTAGGCTTATTTTATTCCGAAACTGACACTGAATGACACCATTTTATCATTACATACAGTGAATAGCTCTGAAAAACCCAGATTTGTTTTCCTCATCTTGGAATTTAATGGCCCCCTATTTTACAACATATTGCCACCATTGCTCCTATATTTTGAAAGCCAGTAGGAGCAGGTATGTCACTTTCACATACAAGTGCCCCCTCCAAAGTTATTACCATGCATTTTATGTTTAACTTGACAAATGAAGTGTCATCAACACTAGAGGTTCTTTATTCACTTATTGGCACCATAATTTAGTCCATAATGCAGGGCGCACACCACTAAATAACTAGCACTCGCAATCCGGCATTTCTAAAATCGGCAAAATTGACTGCCCTTCTAAAAACAGGACTTCAAAACGTATGGAAGGGCAATATGTTTGGTCAATATTTTGTTCTAATCATAAAGTTAGGTTTATTTAAAGATGCTCTGATGCCATTTTTGATCTCCAGACTAATTTGGTAAAATTTAAAGATTTTCCTTAATTTGCGCTTGATTCTGGAAATACAAAATTCGGCTCTCAGTGATAGGGGGCGTTATACTTCAGCGTCCAATTTCTTGAAATTTTTGCCTTGAGAAGGTGTACTTTTATCATCATTTTGTGTTAAAAGAGACCATAATCATCTGAGAAAAGGCAGTGTTGAAGCAACCAGAAGCTCTATTGTGGTGTGTCGCCATAAGGTAAGGACTCACAGCGCTGAGCGTGATCTATGTAAAATTGCTCTATTTGTAGATAGGAAAACATGGCATTCTCAATTTCTGACTGGAAAAATGGACATAAGTTGACTTTCAAGTGGACATAATATTTTGGTTGATTTTGGTGAGACATCGAGCACTTCACACTTGATCTTCTCACAAGATGCCTGTACTGATGTGACTACATACCTTGCTGCAGTGACCGGGGGGGGGGCTCTTGATAGGCTGGTGAGACATCTAGCACTTCACACTTGATCTGCTCTCAAGATGCCTGGACTGATGTGACTACATACCTTGCTGCAGTGACCGGGGGGGGGGGGCTCTTGATAGGCTGGTGAAAATGGACACAAGTTTACTTTCTAGTGGACATAAGTTTCTTATAATCTATTCGATTTTATGTACATGGACTTTTACGTAGAATTATGTTCAATGTTTCATATGATGTGGATTTTGAAGTCAGACTGTCTTCTGCCGACCAGTCACCGTGGTAGGGGAAAATAATGTCGCCTGGGTCCCATTTTTTTTTGTTCCACCTGGTGCCAAAAGTCGGGAATCAAGTACTTTTTGTAATTTAAGCTGGCAGGTGGTAGATGAAAATAGGCTGATGAGACATCAGTACTTCACACTTAATCTGCTCATAAGATGCCTGGACTGATGTGACTACGTACCTAGGTGCAGTATATTGTTTTATTTGAAAATGATAGGAAGACTTGGTAAAAAAAATACCATGCTTCTTGGTCAAATTTTAAGAAGTTTTCCTTTTAAGGTTGCTCCCATATAATTAAAAAGATCTTAATGTCAGTGTTAGGCTAATAAGACTTAGTACGTTTTGTGCAAATCTAGGCTAATCCTTTTTAGATTGTGGCTTGGTGATTTGGTTGCTTTTACTCGAATCAAACTACTCCTGGAATATTGCTATATCAAAAATAACAATTTTCATGGATTTGAGGATTTGATTTTAACTCGGAACACCTTGCCTTCTGATCTGATTTTCAGCAATACAAAGCCACCGACGGGCACTGCCTTGGCAGTGATTCTCTGACCATACATATCATCAGAATGTATTATAACTACAATTTTTTTCCTGCTGTATGAATCTGGAAGATAGGCAGGGTTAGAGTATTGGCCATGGATAAGTGATTATGATTTGGTTTATAAGCAGAAAAAATAGAAAATTTGTAATTCTTTTATGTGTTTGTTTGTTTCAGTATTTTGATATACTTTTTGAAATTTTGTTTGTGGATAATTTACATTTCCTATGTTAGAAAATAACAGTCATTTACCAGATATCGGAAAACTTTTGATCAAAACCTTCAAGAAAGTCAAAAATTTGAATTTTATTTTATTTGTTGATTTTGGGTATGAGACTAATCTCTAAGCATATTTATTGATGCTGTTCAATGAGAAAGAGTCAAATATTTGTTTGTAAAACATTCCTTTCACATCATAGATTGCAGAAAAGTCAAAAGAAATTTTAAATTTTCATTAGATCTCCTGAAAAGGCCAATTCTAGAAGTTCAACTATAGAGGGCAGTATTTATCGTTGTGGACAACGATAATTAAAAATAAGAAAATATCTAAATATTTTGATATAAATGAACATTCCAAGGGTTAATGAGGTTAATATCACAGAAAGTGCATGGTATACCCGGGGGACACTCCCATACATTGACACGGATCATGCTCCTGTCAACAGACCCCTTTTTTGCTGCATTCTCACCAAGTGACCCCTTTTTCCTTGAACTATCACCTAACAACCACCTATTTTATGAAACTCCAGCCTGATAACCCTTTTTATGGTCTTCCACCCATACACCTGATTGTAGAAAACCTATACACTGATTGACATAATAATAATGCAAAAATAAAGTGGGGTCACAAAAGTGGGGTCACAGAAGTGGGGTCGCAAATTGTACCATCCCTATTGGTACCATGATTTAAAAGCAATTTTTAATGGTTAGTACAGATAAGGATTGACCACTCATTAAGTCAGTTATAAATAGCATTTGAGTTTAAAATCATTCCAAATTAGAGTATCTTTTTGCTTGGTTTCAAAACCCGAATCATAATGGTTTTGCTCAATTTCTTGTTTCCTGTTATATTTTGTATGTAGAGAGATAATATCATTGTCTTTCCCTTTATTTTTCAAGCACGCCATTGTTGAGCAATCTTGCCTTGGCACACATTCCTGGTAAGGCTTGACGTCCAAAGACATTCGTTCACCCGAGAGAAATTTGCTCGCAATATTCGCTCCCGACTTATTTGTTAGAATGGAGAGGTAATGACACTTAGAATGCTTGAATATTGGTTAAATCGATGTACCCATCAATTTAATTAATGTTAACATCGATTTAACCGATATTCAAGCATTGTAAGTAATACTTTCTCTGCATTTTAGAGAACATGCCAGATATGCCAGAGTGAATATCATGCGTGAATGTCTCTCGGGTGAGCGAATGTCTTTGGACGTCAAGCCTAAGCTAGCTAGGGCACTTGCCTGAATGATATCCCGGAATTGTCGTTATTTTGTTCATCTGGCTTCCAAGCCCAAGTTAGAAATTTAAGATCATCTTCTCCTCACATGAAGAATTTAGACTTGGGTTATAGTATGTACAGCATGTCTCAAGTACTTTTTGTAATTTAAGCTGGCAGGTGATAGATGAAAATAGGCTTGTGAGACATCTAATACTTCACACTTAATCTTCTTACAAGATGCCTGGACTGAAATGACTACATACCTAGCCGCAATAGGACTGCAATTTTTTCTTCTTTATGAAATTGTAAGACACACTGGCAGTCAAACGTGTTTGCGCACGTATATATACGGGCAAAAACCTAATAATTATATCAAACGACCAAGAATCTTTAACAAATTAAAGTTTTTTATAAGTGCCGTATTTTTGTACTGAATATAAATAATCTATGTTTCCTCCAATATTTGATCTTTCATAACCATAAAAATGGCCGATTTCCTAGACCATATAGAAATACACCACACACACTTTCAGATATGTACTCATGTAGTTTATTATTTAATGCTTGTAAATAAAATTTTCAGGTTATAAGTTTTCCAAAAAATATGCAGGTATGTATTCACACTCCATTTCTGAATGTGCAGAAGAAAGTATACAGTATGTTGAGCACACTATATTTTCAAATGCGGTGAATGCAATTCCTGTTGAGTTTTTAGATCTATATGTTAAATATAAAATCCTAAAAAATTGCCGCAAATGATGAATGGTTTTTTAGATATGGCTGGTTAAAGCTTTTGTGCGCAAACACTTTTAACCGCCAGGGTTAGGGTTGTTTGGCCTATGTAGTTGTGATTGGTTTATAAGCAGAAAAAATAGAAAATTTGTAATACTGCACCCCTCTTTTGTATATGTGTTTGTTTGTTTCAGTATTTTGAGATACTTAACATGTGTCAAAAACAGAAAAAAATGCTTAAAACATTTGCTATCATTTAAAGCATGCCATTTATTTGTTAAACTTCCCTATTGTAACCGATTGTGAATTTGATCATGTGTTTTAGTTAAGTCCTGCATGTATCTTACAATTGAGTTTCAACATGGTTTTTTATTTGATTTGTTATCAGCACAAATATCTATTTTAGGAAAACTTAGAAGATTTTAAATCAACGTGCCCCCAACTTAATTGTTCTTGCTTTGTATGACTGGAGTGGTCTAACTGGCCATTCATAAAATTAACTTCCTAAAAGCTTATTCAGCTAGGACAGAGACCTGATTGGTCACTAGATCTGAACTCCAGCTTAAGGAAGGAGGTTTTGTGGATAGTGTGCCATGCAGTGTGCTAGACATGTCTGGTCAATATCGACGTCCTGAAACCTGGACACAAAAACGTTTGATGCTATAGATAATATTGTAGGATTAGATGTGTAAATGATACATTAGCAGTTGGAATCTGGACGCTCCACGTTTGTTGTGATGAACAGCGACAGTCGGATTAAATGTGTATATGATATATTAGCAGTCTATTATGGAATATGCAATGGAAACTGAAGATTTGCTTACATATATGTAGTCATTTGATATCGTAATATTGAAGTTGAAGATCATCTTGAAGTGCGTTGACTGTATTAGGAAGAAACATTTTCCCTTATGATCATTTCAATCCAAACCTTCATGCTCAACATTAATTTCTTAGCTTGGCTATTATAACAATTGGTTTGCAATGAATGTGCAAATGGTAGATTCCCAAGACACGTTGACTTTGTGGTTTACTGGAATGTAGTAGGCAACTTGAAGCTGAAAGATTATTCTAAATATAGTCGTTTGATGACTTAATATGGAAATTGGAGTTCTTACCATCAAAATTGAAGATCGTCTTGAAGCAAAGGAATTGATGGTACAAGGGAATTCAGGGAAGAAACATTGATCAGTGTGTACATCTAAATCTGGACACTCAACATTGATTTTAATAACAATAACAGTTGGTTTGAATGTACAAATGATACATTCCAACTTTGCCAGGATACATTTTACATTGTGGTTTGCTGAAATATACAAGGCAAATTGAAGATTAGTCTAAATATAGTCGTGGGATGACTTAATATGGAAATTGGAGTTCTTAATATGGAAATTGAAGATCATCCTTAAGCAAGAGGGTTGACAGTGTTAATGAATGACAGGTTGATATGTGTCAGCATCTTGTTTGTTTGTTGACTGAGTTGCTAATAGATCGGAGCAGGATTGGACTTGACTGACGGATGAATCATCTATGGAATGGGGCTGTATTCATCTTGTACAAGAACTTGAACTTGTATTAAGTGTTGACTGAGTGGTCATTAATTGGAACCAAGAAACTGGGACGATTGTTTTACATTTGTTTCGATTTTATGGAGTGATTTTTGTTTTTATGTGGACATTGCAGCAATGGAGAGTGATTTTTGATTGTGATTGTATTGGCATAGACTGAATCATACACTTGCTGAACATAGTCATACGTTTGCTAGAAGTTGAATGATTCACACTATTTTATGTATCTTGAACTTGTATTAAGTGTTGACTGAGTGGTCATTGATTTGAACCAAGAAACTGGGAAGAGAGTGATTTTTGTTTTTGGGGGGACATGGCAGCAATGGATAGTTATTTTTGATTGTGATTGTATTGGCATAGACTGAATCACACTCTTGCTTAACATAGTCATATGTTTGTTAGAAGTTGAAGGATTCACACTATTGGAATTATCTGACACTTTGTCAAGCCAGTGGAATATATATTTATTGTGGATGTTATAATCAAGTTACCAATTGTTTTATTGATTGATTGATATTGATTAATGTCTGCAATATATCTTTATGATGCTGCGATTAAAATGAAATTGTTCGTAGAATTGGATGATATGAAGTGAAGACTGTTAACATACATATAACGAGATAATTTGGGCTTTTGACTTCTAATTGTGACCAAAAATATACTTTTTGCTAAAAACTTCACCATTGTTTCTATTATAGGACATGTGTTTTTGATTTTCTTAAAAGTGATTTTGATCTTTTTAGCTGTATTGACTAGAACTTAAGACTACACTTGAAGTTCTTGAATGTGCCATATCTGATGTCATTTTTTGGAAAAAAAACCTCTATTGGTATTTTAAAAATACAATTTCATCATTAAATCTTACACCAAGTTTACTGTTAGCTGATCTCTGGTTTTGCACAGTTTTAGTGTGTGAATTATTTTTTGAATATAAGGAGTAGCTATAGTGGTCACCACCATGTTTAGAACAGTGTTCCAAGTAGCACATACCGTGCACAGAGAGAACTCGGAAAAGAGGGAGAGAAGGAAGCGTGAAAAGAGAGAAAGTAAAAAGTGGAGGAAGGTAAGGTGATATGTTGCAATTCTAAGAAACAAAGTGTCCTCTGTATTTTTTTTTCAATTTTCTGATTCTTTTTGGACATTAGGTGCATTTAAGCTACTCTGTAAAAGAGTAAGCAAAATTTGGACCCCCAAATGGTGGATTTTTCCCCCTCTTTTTTGTGTTGCTATGTTAGTATAAAATGGTCACCACCATGTTTAGAACAGTGTTCCAAGTAGCACATACCGTGCACAGAGAGAACTCGGAAAAGAGGGAGAGAAGGAAGCGTGAAAAGAGAGAAAGTAAAAAGTGGAGGAAGGTAAGGTGATATGTTGCAATTCTAAGAAACAAAGTGTCCTCTGTATTTTTTTTTTTTTTTCAATTTTCTGATTCTTTTTGGACATTAGGTGCATTTAAGCTACTCTGTAAAAGAGTAAGCAAAATTTGGACCCCAAATGGTGGATTTTCCCCCCTCTTTTTTGTGTTGCTATGGTAGTAAAAGGAGAAAGTGTTTAGTCAAATCCACATTGAAGCTTTAAAGTGCCACCCTCTGATGTCAAGATAACCAAGATAATTATCTTGACGTCTGGATGACACTTCTGAGCTTCCATACAAATCTCATAAACAAAAGAAAAGCATTTTAAAAACAAAGAGATCATGGGTAAGTTTTGATAAATTCTATATGTGATGACTCATCCTGACAAGGGGGACTTTGCGACAGAACACTTATCGAGAAACTGATGAAAATAGGCAGCAAAAAATAAATAAAATAATAAGAATTTCCAGCAGATTTTCTGTTATAAAATTTGATCACCTCGATCAAATTCAACAAGTCAGGTGTTATTTTAAAGCTTGGAAAATGTTGCAACAGATGAACTGATAAAATCAAAATTGATACCATCTGCAAAGTCCCTTCTTTCGGGATGAGCCATCACATATATGGTATGTAAAGATAAA
>JXSR01S006936.1:69044-79762 GCA_000969725.1 Ophiothrix spiculata | reverse complement strand
GAAAAAAAAATCAGAAGCTTTTAGGTGCAAATTTCTCTCAATTACCCCTTTTTTTATCATTTTGACATAAAATGTAAAAAATGTGCGCACTTAGCGCATATTCCAATATTAAATATCATTATTTTAGTCAAAAATAGGTGTTTTTTAGCCAAAATAAACAAATTTGTCAGAATTTTTTTTTTTTGCACGTACCTCGTTAATTTTTTTCAATTTTTTTGCCCCCAGAAATTTTTCTTGCCCCCCCCGTTTGCCCCCCCAGAAATGAGATGCTGGTGCAGCCACTGCAGATATGAGATAAAAATTTAACACACACACATAGCACCAGGACCAGAAGTCGAGCCTGGGACACTTTGTGCAATTTCCTAAAATACCACATGGCTTATATAAGTAAAATAAATAGAACTTTTTTGCCCCCTTGATTTCCAACCTCCCCACTATCCCTGCTGATCACTTGTTAAACATAAACAAACCAACAATCTATAAAGCAATTACAACATAATTTGCATGATAATTATCAATAATTAATTAAGCTTCGGGAGATTTGCAATTGTCCTTTGATATGACATTGACCATTATCTTGTGTAAATTAATTGAAGCCATATGGCTTTACAGTTGTCTTTGATGAAGTCCAGGAGATTAGTTTATTAATAACGGGAAGTTTTCAGGATATTAAACAAATAAAATATTTATTTTAAGTGCGAAGGACGAATGTGGACTGTCAAATTTGAGCAGTTGCTAAACATGCTTTTTTGCAGTGCCATATAGGTGCACTTTTGCCATTCTATTGGTTATCTGTTTACATGAAAATAGGTCCTTAGCAAAACGTTTGTAGCTTTCTTATTCTTGATTCGATTGATTCCATCTGCTGTTTATCTTTTAGTTTAAGGTTGGCTCTTTACAATTTGTTTGAAAAGTAGCAGGTTGGATGGCTTGTTATTCCATCACTGTCGCATGGTAAACAATGTGTAGATTATGTCGTCTGCTCTCAAATCTCTGCAATCCCCCCCCAAAAAAATCACCTTGTTTAGGCTTTCGCCAAGTAAACCCAACTTGGTACTTGGTACCAAGTAAGCTTAAGGAAGCTTATTATTTACAGGGCACCAAGATGTGTTTTTTTTTTAAATTCAGTTTTGAATGCAGGAGGAAGACCGGAGTACCCGGAGAAAAACCTGCGGAAGCGAGTATGGACTGAAAACCAAATGCACATAAAGCGCCGGGCACGTGACTCGAACCCTGGACTTCATTGGTGCAAGGCGGGGGAATTACCGCTGCGCCAACCCCCCCCCAATGTTTCTGTAGGCAGACAAATTTCAATAAATCTGAAAAATTATAGGATAAAACCTGTAAAGTTTTCATTTTTGTAACATTTCTTGATAAATATCAACCTACACAATATGCTACATGAGATTGACATACATCTTAGTAGTTATATACCTCTACCAATTAAGGGGACCATTCTGGTGATATTGCATCAATTTTCAATCTCAATTTTTGGCATCACCAATAACTCAAAACATATGAAACCTATTTATCAATGGAAAGCCTATGAGACAAGGTTTTTGGAAATTATAATTTTATCGCAATGGTTGCTATGGTAACCAAGCAAGGCTTCTGATTGGCTAGAACAATCATAACTAAGTCATAAAACATTCAATTATTTTGATTTTTGGTACATAGTATAAGTATTAAATTCCGCAGGGAACCATGTTGACGGATTTTGAAAATTTTGTTTCGCAATTGCCATGGTAACCAAAAACCGTCCAATCAGCACATTTTTACGCATAATTAAAATTTGGAAAATAAAATCAAAATTTTGAAAACATGGTTCCCTAAATATGACTCTTAACAATATGCATGCCAAATTTTATTGAAATTGAACAAACTGTTTTTGAGTTATCGTCGTTTAAAAAATGCTAGTTTGCGTAATTCTTGATTTTGAGATATGGGCCTTTAAAGTTGAGGATATTTAGAGGGCGCTTTTAAGAAGGAATTTGTTATTTAATAGTGGTATTCTAAATTTTAGAGTTGAAATTTTAATTTTGATAAATAATGAAAAGAAAATAACTGCAATTGAGGCTTATTATAGCTTTAAATTGATTTTTCCTGAAATTTCTCAAATATCGTAGGGGGAAAAACAATGTAAAACATAAGAAATACCTCACCTGGTGATTTTTAATGAGTACAATATTTTTGAAATTGATTGGAATAAACGAGAATGACAGAAATTCATTCAAAACATATCAGTTAATTTTAAGTATGAACATCTATTTTTTTAAATTTCATTAAGTATCACCCTTTTTTTTAGGAATTTTACATGTTAAAGTATAGGAATTGATGTGTTTTGAAAAAATTTTACATGACTTCTTGCACTAACTTGAAAACACTCATATCTCAATAACTGCATGTCCGTTTTTGATCAAACAAAAGGCATTAAAAAGTTTGAAGTTCAAATTTTTTAGTTCTTTTAAAAACCTATTTTTATGATAAGCTCACATTTTTGACAATTTTAACACCAGAATGGTCCCCTTAATAATCCAACTACACAGGCTAGTGAGTTGCATGAAAATGAAATACTAGTATATCTTAGTGGCCATGCATTTTGAGCTCGCCACCCTAACGTTTCACAACCAAATTAGAGAATTTTGAGACCATACTTGTTTCAAATTAGAATATCTCTACAACTATCCACCCTAATGTAATACATTTTTGAAAAGCTGAATATGTAAGCAATCTAATTATGTCCAGTTCAATGCAATATATACATGGTGAGTTTGAAAATATACAGGGTGAAACAAAATAATTCAATATCCAAATTGAGTTCACCAATGCACCCATATTTTTTTATTTGGAATAAGCTTTTTTTTTTTTATTTAGCTGTATTTGCTTAGACAAAGATTGCAATGAGCTCACCAAATATTGGAACAAATAAATCAAAGTTGTTCGGTAATATTTAAATACATGGTGATCCAAATTGCATTTTGACAATTAAAATTATTTTCACATTTTTAACAACAACCTTAAAATCTTAACCCATACAAGAAAACTAACTGCATGTTTGGATTCTACATCAAATTTCAGTTCTGTTTTGTTTGACCTCCATAGGTTAAATAATTTAAATGTTATGCCACTTTAAATTTGTCAATGGACCGGTTCAGAATTTTTCTCATGGTGATTGGATTTTAAGAATGGAGTAAACTGTTAATTCTGAATGAGAATTTTCATTTTTAATTTTCACATTATGGAGAACATAATAATTGGAGACCTATTTTTCACCCCATTGCACATTTTCAAGTACTTACTGATGGTAGTATAATGTTTGATATTGATTCTAAGGCCTAGATCTATTCATGGTAAGCTAATCTCTTCTTGCAATTATGGTTATGAATTACTCAATGGTGAAATTGTACATGGGAAAATGTTCGTTCAGAATGAAAGTTTATACCATTCTTAAAAACCAATCACCATGAAAAAAATTCTGAATGAAAATGTCTACAAACTACAAAAATGACGAAGTATATCTACCGCTTAAGGGTAAAGGGAATCCATCTGCTCAGGAAAATGTGAATCCTAACTATTTTTTAATCATGAAAAGATAAATAGTTTCCACTGCATTTGCGGGAACTCGAACCATGGATTATGGCAGGGGTTAGTCATGCATTACGAGGCGAGGGATCTACCGCTGAGCTATGCAGGCAGCATTGAGATCGTGATCTAAAATCTAAAACATAAACATTAGAATGCCGTATTTTTTGTTTGTTTACATAAAAATTGCAATTTTTGCCTCATTGGAATACTCAATTTGTAAGTAAATTATGCGAATGGGTATATCAGACAAAATGTAGATAATGTAGATACTAAAAACAGGCAATTCATAGCTCAAACAGGGCAAACTCATGTCCGATTTTCGGGCAAAACAACGCGGGTTTGTTACATTATCAATCAAAATCAACACAACATATTTATAAATAATTATTTGTAATTCAATAAGAAGTATCAAGCCTACAATCTGTCAAAATATGAAAACAGCCGAATGTTCGACCATCATGGAATTATGAGGTTTCGCTGAAAAAGGCGTCAATTTTTCGAAGTAGTCTATTGACATCATTTTGACCTTGATAATGGATATGAAATCACTAGTAAAGTTTCATGTATAAACTAGAGACTCTATTTCATGTGTACGCCAAAAATCGTAATATTCTGATATATGCAAGTAGGTAAAAACTTGCAGTAAAAATTACTTTTAGCCAAGCAAGACGATTTATAGGGACTGTAGCCTTAAGCACGGCTTCTTGTTTTGCAAAGATATCATAAATTGAACAAGATTATGTTTGGAAAAGTGTAACAACAACACCATTTTGGGTGGCGAGTTCAAAACGCATGGCCTAGCAGTATATTCTAGAGGTCCTCTTTTAGCCCCAAAATCCACATTGTATTTCGCTAAAAATCAATGTTTTCATGACGGTCATGCTTTATTATGTCATTATGACATCAAATGTTAACCGATTTCCATAATTTTGGTGGTAATGGAAAGAGGAGATCCTAACCTACACTATGGTATCAAACATCTAAACTATGGGTGTGTTCTCATAGAATTAATCATGCTACGTATCTGTGATTTCTCCATGCAGTTTATCTGGTTAGCGGAAGCAGGTTGTTGACAACTCTTGCTACCTGTATAGAAATTTTAAATACCGTTGATACCATTTGTGTACCATAATGTACATAAGGTGACCATCCTGACAAAATTAAATCAATGTTAATCATTCCTAGTGGGTGATCTTTAAAACTTTTTGATATCCCCTTGCATAGTTGTTTTATTTGATGCAATGGAATCCTGCAAAGGGAGGGGGTGGGGGCTGGGGTTGTATTTTGTATAATCACCAACATCACTCCTTTTGTTGTGCTGATTGAGTGATGTTGGTGATTACACACCCACCATTCTCAAGCCCATTGAATTGAATTGATTTTTTTTTCTTTATTCGCTGACAAAGTGTGACATCAAAATCAATAGTTGCCAAGTGACTGGTTCACGCTTATTGCAATTTGAACCATGATCACAACACATACTCAATGGGTAGCCAACTAAGCATGAAAAAAACGTGAACCAGTAACCAGGATATGACGTTTTCACTTTGTCAGCGAATTGAGAGCAAATGATCAAAACGAAAGGTATGATCAAAACAAAAATGCAGTCTCCAATAAAAATCAACATTATAGGGCCTACTCTTGAAAACTTAGATATTTGTGACAGGTACATTGTAAGCAACTCTTTCTGGACTCCTTGGAGTGAGATCAGGAGTGCAGGTATCCATAATTTGCATTATGCATACTAGAATACGGTTCAGTGATTATTTATGAAAATTTTTACCCTATTACCCCAGCAATATTTTCATGTAACCTTTTATTTTGACCCCCTGTATATAATATTTGCTATATTTTTATCTTGTGATATACAGAGTGCAGCCTCATCTGAATTATCCGATGGACCAATCATGTTGCAAGAATACTTGGAAGTCAAGAAACAATTAGCATCCTCAGAGGCCAAAGTTCAACAGCTGTTGTCAATGAACAAGCAACTCAACCAGGATGTTCACATGCTTCAGTCCATGGTAAGAATTATTTTACCCTCCCTCTTAATTGTAAGAACTTGTTCAACCCCACCCCAACCACCCTCAACCTTGGAAACTAAAGTCATACCTTCCCTACAGCCCCAGAAACCAAATTGTTTGTCAATGAACAAGAAACCCAACAGATATCTACATGTTCAGTCCATGGTAAGTATTATTTCACCCTCCTTCCAGTACTTTTCACCCTCCCTCCCTTGCCGTCCTTGGCCTCATAAGCCAAAGTCATACCTCTCCCCTCAGCCCCAGAAACCAAAGTTCAGCAGCTGCGTTCACTGAATAAGAAATTCAACCAGAATGTTCACGTGCTTCAATCAATAGTTAGTACTGTTTTACCCTCCCTCCCCCTTAATTGTAAGTACCAGGTGTCCCAAAAAATGGTTACATGTAGAAAAATGACCATGTGTAAAAACTATAGCAGTTAGAGAAAAAAAGTCTGCACACATTGTATTACATCTCTTTACTAACCACTCGTAAAATTGTGTTATCACAGGGATATTGGTTTTTGAGTTATTAACAAAAATAGATACCTATGTCAGAAACACATTTGTTCAAAATTCAACAAAATCGGAAGCATGTTCGTTTGATGTAATTTTAACCCTCGTTCAACCCCATATAAACTTGAAATTGACATGTCCAAAGTTAGGTTGTTGCATACCATAGTATAGGGTAGAGTTTCTTCTTCCCATTGGTACCAAAATCATGAACATTTCACTAGTTGTTACGTAATAACAACGTCATCAATTACTACAGGTCTGAAATTATGTCGAAATCTGATTTTGGGCAAAAATGGCAACCGATTCAAAATTGTGCTATTTCTGTTATTTCTAAATGTCGATCTGACTTTTCCTACTATAAAGAAAGTAATAATTTAAACATGTCCTGTAAGTTTAAGATTATTTCCTTTTCAAAATTTACACAAGTTTGCAGTTTAAACTAAACAGTTAAAGATTTAATGTTACCCATGAAAATGTGATTGTGCTTTATCATGTTTATGCGTATTCATCAACTTTCGCGCCAAAACTTGATTGACAGGTTCAATATAAACAACACATTCCGGAATGCATGGAATGCAGGTATCCGTAATTTGCATAATAGATAAAAGAAAGTTCAATTATTATTAAAATAAAATTGTATCAAATTTGGTTTAATATAAAGTCTGATCATGATCATTTAGACAAAAATGCACATTAAATATCACAAAACGTGTATGCTTATTATTTTGTTGAATTTTGAACAAATGCGTTTCTGACATAGGTATCTATCTTTGTTGATAACTCAAAAACTAATAATGCTATGATATCAAAATTTTACGGGTATCTGAAAGAGGGATGTAAAATAATGTGTGTCAAGTTTCATTTCTCTAACTACTATAGTCTTAGCACAAGGTCATTTTTCTACATGTAACCATTTTTTGGGACACCTGGTACTTGTCTCTAACCGACCTTAATTAGCCTCAGAAGCCAAAGTCATTCCTCTCCTCTTTGCCTCGGAAACCAAAGTTGGACAGCTGAATAATAAACCCAACGAGGATGTTCACATGCAATAGTCCATGGTAAGATTATTTCACCCTCCTCCTTAATTGTCAGTACTTATCACCCCTCCTCCCTCACCATCCTGGGCCTCAGAAGCCAAAGTCATACCTTTCCCCTCAACATCACTCTCAGAAACCAAAGTTCAGCAGCTGCTCAACCAGGATGTTCACATGCTTCAGTTTGTAATTAGGGTTATTTCACCCTCCCCTTCAATTGTAAGTATTTGGCTAAGCCCCCCTCCCCTCGCCGTCCTTGGCCTCAGAAACCAAAGTTCAACAGCTTCTGTCACTGGATAAGATACTTGAAATTCAACCAGGATATTCACATGCTTCAGTCCATGATTAGGATTATTTCACCCTCCTCCTTAATTGTAAGTATTTGTCTCCCTTCTCACCATCCTGTGCCTCAGAAACCAAGGTCATACCTCTCCCCTCAGCCCCAGAAACCAAAGTTCAACCATGTTGTCAGTGGATAAGAAGTAACTTCAGTCCATAATTAGCATTATTTAACCCTCCCCTCAATTGTCAGTAGTTGTCCCCCACCCCCTCCTACCGTCCTCAGCAAAAGTCATACTTTTCCAACATCCCCAGGAACCAAAGTTCAACAGCTGCTGTCACTGAATAAGAAACTCAACCCAACAACAGTTAAGTTGAATCTATCTTTGCTTTTGTGTAAAACCCGGAAGTGTACCATTTTTCCCACAGACTACATGAGATTTTTCAATACAACCTCCTAAATTTTTGATATCCAGCAGGGGTGTGAGAGTTCAGCTTTTAAGCTGATTTCAGCGTTTTTAATGCCTTCAAAAGAATCCTAAATTGAGCTTTTTCTTTCATTTTCAGCCTGTTTTTGGCATTGTGTCACTATTTTCAGCTTTTTTCAGCTCTTTTTATCACATGATTCTCACACCCCAGTTATATTATAAAGAATAAATGTGTATATATGTCGGAGTTCACCTATGGACCTCACATTGGACAATTATTTAAGTTTGTCCGAAGGACTATTTTTCTGCGTGTTGACATTATACGGGCGATGGTGCGAAAGTTAACATGATAAAACCTGGCATTATATGTAGGGCCTTGGCATTGACAGGGCAATTCCAACCCCCTGCAAGCTTGCTTTGGTACCTAATAATGTTATGTTAACGATAAGCTTAGAGTTCAGGCGGCAACAAACTCCTGTTTTACGGGCCAGACTAACCCGAAATTTGTGTTTTGGAATAGGTTTTTTTTAGTTTTGCCAAAATCTTGTAAAATCAGCTGGTTTTTTGGCCATTTTTTAAAGACAATTTCATTGTAAATTTTTTTCATTTTTCCCACAGATTTTTGGGTTATTTTGGGCAAGAAAATTTAGAAAAAGAAATTGCCCGACCGACCCTACTTGAAAGGTCCGCCTGCCCATAAAACGGTGTTTGTTTTGATTTTCATCACCTTAGTGCTATTTTATTACCAACAGAAATAACTCTATGAATGTAAATAATAGTAATAGTAAGTTTGTTTGTCATGTAACATTTCACTTAACAGGTGGACAGTTTAAAAGAGGAGAATGCAAAATTACGAGCGGAGCAACGACAGGCCGGGTTTGATCAACTCACGGAAGTACTCACAGAGCTTACGGGATCTCTTGAGCATGTACTGAAAATTATTTGTCTTCACCACAACCTCATTTTTAACACTTTTCCTTTTCTGTCGTTTTTTAACCATTCATTAATTACCATCTTAAGCTTTGTGTGGAATATTTGTGTTTTAAAAAGTGACCTTGGGCCTGTTTCATAAAGATTTGTATCAAGCGTACGCTTGATATCAAACGTAAATTTACATTGTATCACCCTATTTTATGCTTGATAAATCAAACGTACGCTTGATTCAAATCTTTATGAAACGGGCCCCTGTTTGAATAGGAAATTAATAGCATGTAAGATGTATGAACATGTGTTTGACATAGTAAATACTGCTTTTAGTTATATGAACGAGCATTGACCATCTGCTCATTATTTGGGGAAAAAGAAATTTCCTCGCAAACAATATGACATGCAAATTTTCCCTTAGAAAATTTAAAAAGGGAAATCGGTGCTCATGGCCATTTTGATTAGACCGCCGTGTAATCCCTTTTGAATTGCAGCCATCTTGGATTGTTGTTCATGGGGGATTAGTTATTGTACTGGCATTTTACGGGACGCCATACGTCAATACTTTTCAAAACGGATTCGCAGGATAATTGGCGCACTTAGCCCAGGGCAAGTCGCAATAAACGCTGCTGGAAAGGGTGCAGGCATGGATTGCATGTGAGATAAAATGCATACGATATATATATGTGAAATAAAATTTACATGATCTGCCTATATAGCTGTATGTCTTATTTGCAAATAAAGCATTGGTACAATAACGTTATTTCATGATTGCCAACAAAATGATGGAGTGCACTGGTTGTCCGTTTTGAATTATTTGACTGGGTCACCTTTTAATTCACAAATTTCCACTCAATCATCATGAACAAAACACTGGGTTACTGCTTTCACTGCTTCTAAGGTGGGGACTGTTTCTGTTACTGTACACTTATTTCTATCACCATATTTATCTGATGTGAACCTAGAGTCTAAACTAGCATTCTACCTGGGAATCAAAAGGCACAGAGGAGATATTTTTATGGCTAAGACCTTGGCCAGGATTGTTTTTCATACCATCACCTTTCACTTGATCAAAGTCAAATTTGATTATATATTCCTACTATTTCTTTTGCACCTGTCTGTATCGTCTGATTGATATACACTAATTTCAGACGGTTTTAACTTTTATAGTGGTACTTTTAACTGTCAACTCTGCTTAGCCTTACGAAGAAATTTTTGTAAATAACCACAAGCCAAATTTTAAGTTCAGTTATTTAATTCAATTCGAACGTAAAGAATATACTTCTAACCTTCATCCAGCTCTGCCTAACTTTACGGAAGAATATTTTGCAAGTAACCATAACCCAAAGTTAATTGTTTTGAATTTTAATTTAAAAGATAACCGTCAATCTAGATTTTAATTTCATTGTAACTTTTTTTTTTATAAAACATAAATAATATGTTGTAACTTATTCTATCCAAGTAATTCACCTTTTTAATCCATGCTTGGTGGATTTTAAGAATCTGGTCTTAAATTAAGGTTACATTTTGCTATCATTTCAACAATCATAGTTGCCTTTTTCAACACATGACTGTCTGACAATCATAGCTGCCTTTTTCAACACATGACCTGGACTTTTCAACATAACATGTTCACATATAACTAGTTATGACTATTGTGTCTAGCTTGGGCGTGAGTTATAAACGGCTCAAGAGCGAGCCAATTAACTTAGCAGTTGCGTTCACACATGATCACTAATATATGTAAAAATACAGTTGCTCGTGAGCGAGATACCCACACTAACACTTTTAGTCAACACATTTTAATTGCATTCACACTTGTAATCGGCCCGTGAGCAGCTCACAAGTGGTTAAGCTATATCATAACTAAATATTTATGTGTGAACATGCCCTTAATGTCATAGGCTTGGTGCCAGTCAGTTAAATGAGACA
>JXSR01S006936.1:23293-48674 GCA_000969725.1 Ophiothrix spiculata | reverse complement strand
AATCAAAATTTGTGACAAATGGCAGATACGACTTTCTTGCACTCACATGACAAACTAGCTCAGTCAATTAATTGCTTTGATGTGATTTCTCTTTTGCACACAAGTTTTGCAAGTATGGATCGTAACAGATTTTTTGTTACTGATACGAAACTATTTTTCATTATATTTGTAATTTTTCATAAACTGAATATAGAAGGGATTTGTGCACTTCCCTCATATCTGTCTTGCCGAAACATGAGGAAGCATCACAGAAAATATGCCAATTACATAAAACAAAGAATATATTGTTTTCAATTACCCAGACAAGTTGGAATAGTAAAAATTGTATTTTTCTCATAATTTTGACAAAATGTGACCAATATTCATCTGGTATTGGCTTTTATTTATATAACATAAGCTGTAACAATGTTTAAAAAAAACTTGCAAAGCTCAAATTTGCAACTTTTTGTACCATTTGTGACCATTACAAAAATGTCCCTTTGTAGACCAACAAAAAATTATTGGACAATGTAAACAAAAATCCATATTGAGGGGCCTTATTGTTTGTAAATGCAACCTTCCCTCTTGTGTTTTTGTTTACATTGTTCAAGAAATGTTATAGCTTGGTCACAATAATCGTACAAACAGCTTACAAGCAGTGTTTAGTCCATCTAATAGGACCACACGGCGCCTTGCTGCACGGGGTCCTTTTAAATGCACTAAACATTGCTCGTAAGCTGTTCGTACGATTATTGTGACCAAGCTCTTAGTTTGGCTCATAGATAAACAAATCTGTACATATAGAAGATATTTGTGTAAATATTAACAATGGATGCATGCTTGTATGTGTTGTAATGTGATAATAAAATAGAAAATAAAAATATAACTTGCAAAGTGAAACTTCATTTCAATTGATTTTGTGTTTTATTGTCTCGTTGTGAAAACGATTAAGCATTGTTTGGATCCAAACACCAATGGCAGCATTTTGTATACAATACACGACACCACAGGTTGTTTTACTAATTAGTGGAAATGCAAATCCCTTTTGGGGGAAGTATTGTTCATTCAACACCTCCGAAACAGTATTCAGCAATACCTCCCCTCAACAAGTGTTGTATTACTATACCTCATGAATATCTATTAGACAACCACAAAATATAATTGTGGGCAGCTCTGGCAAAATCTACATTTTGAATAAATTGCATCTAAAGTAAAAATTGGGTCAAAAAGTCAAATTTTGTTTTTTGACATAAAACGCCTTCATGCATAAGTATTAATTAACCTATACCCTTAGTTTTAAAGGTCATCTTTGCCAGGAAGTGCAATTATTCATGGTTTATTGATTGTATTGCGCTATTATACACTGTAGTAATCAGTATCTTAGAAATCGATTTGCAGCTAATTTTTAATGCAATATATTTAGTGGACTGCTTTGGATTTTGATCTCTAAATGAAGATTGGAAAAAGAAAGTGTGACATATTATATATCATTCAAAAGCTGAGATTACAGAGAATTAAAATATGTCATTAACTCAATTTTGAAATTCGGACTTTCCTCTCATTTTGCCAGAGCACCCCTCAATTGGTCAGTTCAACCTGACGAGTGTGACGGTATTTTGCCTGTCTACTTAGTACTTCCCCATGTGCTTGTAATGCCCATGCAGGGAAAAAAATTGAAAAACTATTGCACCCCTACTACCGAACTCCTTTGTAATCATATCTTGTTATCAGTTGGAAATTCACAGGATGACCTAGAACAATGTAAGTTTTGGTTGTTTTAATACATCACATATTCAGTGAAATGTGAAATATTTATGAGTTATATAATAGTAAAACAAATATACAACATGGTTAATTTCAGGAAGTACTGAAAATTCCTGACCCTCGTTGTTGGATGCATGTGACTACTTCCCTCCGCTTCACATCGGGAAGTGGACACATCCAATTTTCACCACTTCCCGCTATATGATGTGTCATATGTATACTATTATTGCCCTCCACTGTTGTTTGAACCCAATAGAAATAGGGAAATTTTATTTGTAAGTGTCAAAATAGATGGCGCTATTCATAAAAACTCATTTTTGGATGTAGAAGGGATATGCTTGTGTGTACTTCCAATATTAGATATGCGAATGAAATATCTGACTTCAAGAAAATTTTATTTATCATTTTTAGCCAGAATCTTTACAGATCAAACAACATAATCGATAATCAAATATAATCAATAATATGAAATATGTATAGCGCCCTCATTTTTGAACAAATCTGAATCTATAAAAAATACCAATAAATGAACTCAAAATTAACAAAATTTCAACCAAAATGAAATAAAATTTTGAGAATCGGTTCAAAACTTTATTATGAAACACATGTTAGTTATTTGTTCTACTTTTTAAATTTTCTGTGACGAAATAATTGAATTTTTGGTTAAAAATGAATAAATGTCCACTTCAAACATCAGTGCCTCATGAGCAGTCAATATTTGCCTTTAGCCAGAAAATAATAGACCAATTTGACAAAGCAATTGTTTAGCCAGAAAATTAACAAAATTTCAACCAAAATGAAATAAAATTTTGAGAATCGGTTCAAAACTTTATTATGAAACACATGTTAGTTATTTGTTCTACTTTTTAAATTTTCTGTGACGAAATAATTGAATTTTTGGTTAAAAATGAATAAATGTCCACTTCAAACATCAGTGCCTCATGAGCAGTCAATATTTGCCTTTAGCCAGAAAATAATAGACCAATTTGACAAAGCAATTGTTTAGCCAGAAAATAATAGACCAATTTGACAAAGCAAATACTGAGGTGTCCACAAGACGAAATGTGATGTCCCAAGATCGAGGGTGCATATCAACCAGTGTATTTGATTTATATCATAAAACATAGTACATACTGTCAAGTATGTAGTTCATGCAGTACTTGTCTCATTCAAATATCCCGGGAAATGATAATTGTGGTTCACTCAATGGAGGGCAGTCAATGCAATCAACACAGTAAAAGGTCGACGGATTGATTGGTCTGTATGCAAATAATATATTGGTGATTTTAGATTGTAAACAAAGAATAGCGAGATAATCATGACATAATAATAAAAATTGGTCATGATCTGTTGACGTTACAATGATATCAGTGCATGAAAATCAATATTTGATCCACATGACCCCAGGTCACCCCAAGAGCACACCATTTATTTAAGCGTCACAATATTCTTCACATGCATAATCGAGTCATTTGATCATGTAATGTAACCTTAGGTACTTAAAAACTTTTCTGTGAAAGTCATGTTTTCCACCCTTGTGCCCCTTACTAGACCTTTCACTTCAGTGTGGTCATCGACGTAATGGGGTTGGATAAGGGTTATTGTGACCAAGTCTGATCATTATCATGCTTTGAGGTGTCCAAGTGTGGGAAAATATTGGATCCAAAACATGATAATGATAAAATTGGATGATTTACGCCCGATATTTATTGGTCTCGTTATGAGTTTTAAAATATTTTTGCAACTCATAGCTCGACCAATAAATATGGGCTCAATCGATCCAATTTTATACCAGAATCGGTAAATTATCGAGAGTGTTTTTAGTGCTAAAATGGTTCTTACCACTAGTCAGATCAGGAAATGACAACAAATGTACATATTCAGTATATAAAAAGAACACTTGACTGCCTTTTGTTCCTGGCATGGAAAGAACTATTTACCTTTTAATAGTGATTTCAAAACCATGGCTATACCATCATCTTTGTTTCAGACATAGGCATGGTTTTAGAATCACTTTGGGGAAATAGTTTTTACCATGCCCCTAAAAGCACTCAATATATGTATAAAAACGCGGATGAAAGAAAGAGAAATGATCAATGGCAGATATGCATAATTATATATAGTTAGTTTGAATATAAAACAATGAAAGCGTTGTTACATAACAGAGTCAGCTGATGTACATAATTATATACAAGCAAGTTATGCAAATTAAAATGCTTTGAAATTCAGAAAAGTGAATATTGGTATAAAATTGAAGGGGTAGGCGCAATATAGTGCTAACCCACACCTATTTTCCGACCACCTTTATACTGGTTTTGAAACAGATGCATTTAAAACAAGTTATTACATCATTTTTCAATTAATTTTGGTAAAAAAATATCTGGCTGAGTTTCATATTTTCAGCAAAATCATTGTATGGCTAAGATTAAGCTATTCAAAAGTATAAGGGTGGCTTAAAAATCAGACACTATGGCTTAGCATATTGCCCCATAATTCATATTCAGCGCCATAGATCATTTAGAAACACTGTACGTCTTCTGGAATCACTGAATTTATAATTCTTGCATCAAGTACTCTTAGATCTGTCATTTTGAAAAATAAAAAACTTTGGTATCTAGTGTTTCTAGAAAGTTAGAAATTGTAATGTACCAGATCTTGGATCAATATAGTGCTAACCCTCATTTTTCAAGTGACTGGCTTGTTTTATTGAAATCACTTGGGACATCATAAAAACATTTTCGAAAACTATTTTTCATTTTTATAGTTAAAAAATCATTCAAATAAAAACCAGTAACTTGTGCAAAAAGAGGGTTAGCACTATATTGCGCCTACCCCTTCAATTCATCCAAGTGTTTTACACAACTTTGCATTGGGTTCCCACATTTCAGTTTATAGAAATCCTCCAATAATCGCATGCTGAACAAAATATGTGGTGTTGTCTGGAATATATGCCGAGGAGGAGGGTTTGAAAAAAGCATAGGTGGATTTCCTGCCAGCTATATGAAAACTAGTTGGTCTCCATTGTTATCCGACAGCTAAACCACATTTCACTCTTAACTTCCTTCTATCAATGGCATCATATTCAAAATCATTCTTTGGCAAAACATTTAAATCATGTAACACATGAAGATTGTAATGGTAAAACGCGAGTGTCAACATTGATGGTCAAACTCTAGTGTCCGCTGGTCTACTGTCAGCGCCGTCTGCTCCGTTTTGCTGGGCTATTTCTCGCTGAACTCCTACTGCTCCTACTAGTTGCTGGTACGCTGAATGGATCGTCATCGTCCTGTCAAAATAACAAATTATTGATTGATGATTGATTTATTCTTGCACCCGGGGAGGGGGGTACTTAGTACAAAAGGGGTTATGGGGATGTGCCGCAAATTCAGGCTCTCTGGTATATCAATCGGTCCTTTTTCTTCGCAAAATGTGGTATTTTGAAGGGTTCATTTTTCAAAATTTTCTAAAATTTGCGCCTTAAACTTAAGATAATTTTGCCAAAATAGTGCAAATTTGGGCAGAAAAAATGTGGTTTTTGATTAAATTTGACTCAAAAACTGGTATTTGAATGTGTGGCTTTTCAATTTTCCTAGTGGCATATACATATTACAACTTTTATTACACAAGTCCACATCACCTAAGAACACCTATGTTACAGATTAGATTATTGATCCATTAATTTTGGGATACTGATATTGCATCAATTAGTGTATATTGAATCATCAATAAATGGATATTGATTCATCAATTATTCTATATTGATACATTGTGGGAATTAATGGTCATGATTTCCAACAAATCATGCACTTTCCGGCTTTTCACAAATTGATTGGTCAAGTTGAACAACATCCACATAATTATATCTTTTTTGCTACACTTTACTGGTACTTGATCCTATTGCCCTAAGCAGCCTATTATTGTTAAGGCCTCAATTTTTCTATGATACAGAAAGAGGTTAAAAATTGCCTAGTCAATTTTCCCCGGTGACAAGAACTTGATTTGGAGATCGATTGCAGTAACAGCAAATCATGTTCTACTGCAAGAAATTCAGTGGGTTGTGTATGAAAAAGTTACTACCTCCTGAAAAAACGTGCTGATGAGTAAAATCTCTAAGCCCTTGTTATTAACCCTATTTAATGCGACCCCCCCCCCCCCCCCGAATTTCGTGCCATATGGCACGTAATTGCTTTTTCAGGTTGTAGCAACAATATCTTGACATGTGAAATCAAATACAGTGCTCAGAATGGTTGATTTATGACCCCAAATTGAAATACATTCTTTTAACCCAATTTTTCTATCTTTATAGCATGATTTAATGGCTTAAATGGCCTGAAACCATGAGATTTTGTCCAATTTTAGGCCAAAATTTAGCTCAAAAATTGGCACAAAAAATGCCATAAAATAATGAAATGTTTATCAAGTAAAATAATTTCTTTTGATTTGAAGAGATAATTATACTGGCTTCCTCAATAGAACCTAAAAATATATACTTTTTGAACATAAGTAGCCAAAATACTGACTTAGATTTATGAAAAATTAGTTCTAAACAAGAAGCTCACTAATCATTCATTAGCTTATTTGCATATGATTTGCATAATTGATAATGCATCCTCATTTTCAGAAAGCTGAAAGTCCAAGCTATCCAGTGTTGTACAAGCCACTTCCAATACCATTACAAACAAGTCTCATTAAAAACACGACATATAGTTCCTACTACCCAGTGCACACAATTCATGCCATTTTGGGGCGGGTTAAATAGGGTTAAGATATGCTTTGCCACCAATGGTACTACATGTGGTGGATGTGACACTCTATCAGCATGGAGCAAAAACAGTAACCCAAATGATTATTTGCCACACACTATTTAACATGTACACTCCCGCTCCAAAGTATTTCCGCACAAAAACTTTTTCTGCCATATCTCAATAGGCGTTTATCCGATTTTCATAATTTTTTAGACAGAGTCTATATTGTATAATTCATTGCATTTGACAAATATGGCGTGTAATGCACATTACTACTTTCATCTACAAATGACTTTATATTCATTTCTGCACATTTTTTTTTAAACTTACGACCTGAAAATATTCTATCCGGTTACAAGGTAATAACGAGGTTATGAAAAATTGATAAGTTACATATTATCATTAATGAGATTTATACTTGTGGTGTACTTGTATATGGCCCACAAAATCAGTCATTTCTATGGCAATGGAAGATTAAATATTAAAACAAACATCAAATCTTTGATGATTTTAGGTCGTTTATGATAAAAATTAGGTTTCTGAACGTTTTTAATTATGCGGAAATACTTTCGAGCTGGAGTGTAAGTGTTTACAAACTTACATCAGAATCACTTATTGTTATTGCTTCAGCCTTTCGACTTGAACTGCAAAATAAGAGCAAAAAAGAGTTCAATGTTAAAATCATTCGGTAAATTCGACTGATCCACACCGGGATAGCCATAATGCTGATTAAACTAAAAAAATCATCACATAAATTCATAATTGATTTCTTACAGAAATTTGCCAAATTTCACATCTCTATCTTGAATCAGTATATCGTTGGATTTTCATTATTGTGTGAACATTTCATCAGTATCTGTCGAGACTGTTTTTTCATGTCGACATGTCGCAATAATTTAATGTCAATGTCGACACATAAAGTTGATATCAAAGAGTTGTTATTGCAGGAAAAACAAAATTATTTGGCTAAGCTTAATAACCCGTTTT
The DNA here is from genome assembly GCA_000969725.1 of Ophiothrix spiculata. Taxonomy (NCBI): domain Eukaryota; kingdom Metazoa; phylum Echinodermata; class Ophiuroidea; order Amphilepidida; family Ophiotrichidae; genus Ophiothrix; species Ophiothrix spiculata. The sequence continues at coordinate 41,199 of JXSR01S006936.1, read as the reverse complement.
AGATGTAGACTTACCTTTAATATAGTCGTTTGCTAAATTTTTCTGAGTACGACAATATGGATGATGTTAAATTTATATTTTGTACTTTTTTGTTTTGAACCATTAAACACGGTTGTAACTAGTAAGTATTAAATTATTTATTAGGCTGCGATCACATATAAGTATACGGTATACAGTATTCGCTATACGCTATTCGATAGCTATATTTTATACAGGCACGGCAAGCTATACGTTTTTTCGAAAAGTGCCCTCCTATGTGACTCGGTAGCATGAAATCCATGACCATGTGTTCGATTGTGTCTATACGTGTGCCCAAGTAAAATCCTGCACTGTATACCCGAATAGTATAGTTCTATGTGATCGCAGCCTAAAGCTCAACTGCTAATAAACAGCCAGAAATAGACAATTGAACGTTTTTATGAAATTTTACTTACTCAGTTTTGTCGACAAATGAGAATTCATGTCGAGATGTCGACAGAAACCTTAATACTTAATGCTATTTTATTGGTCTTTATGGAACCCAATCTTCAGTCAAATTTATATCACAATCCTGAGAAGCAACAGAAAGGCTGCAAAACCCTATCCAAACAAAATCTTTTTACCCCTAAACTGGTGTATAAAACAGAGATGCCACTGATTTTGTTGAAAAAACCTGAAAAAGCCAACAGTTCTTGAAAGATACTCCAAGAAGGGCCATAAATGTAAATACGTAAATAAGAGATCATAAAAAACTTGATTTCAGGTTAAAACCTGAAAAGTGGCATCTCTGAATTAAAACCTACTTGTTATTCCTTGGTCTCTTCTTGGTGCTTGATGGAGCCCATCCTTCACTACCATCCGATTCTGAATCCTGAAAAACAAAAACAAAATTAAAAGCTAGCTTTCCCAAATATTTTGTTATTATTCTGTTGTTTGGTCTTTGCCTGTTGAAGGATAAGGTGGGATGGGGTGGTGGAATTTAAAAAAAAAAGCCGGTTGCAAACTCACACAATTTTTAACAACACTCCTATGAACCTGGTTTTGCTACTGTGCAATGTGTAGGTAAAAATATTTCAACCTGATGAAAGCTGATTCCATTTTTTATGCAAGAATTACAGAAAGTACAGATAGGAAAAGGGACTTTTTTCCACCATAAAAATTCGGCTAAGCCATGGGTTGTGCCATGTGGGCGCCATGCCTAGACCGTCGCTGCACAAGTGCGTAGTGACCCCGTTCTGTGTTCTGTCGCGCGCTACTATTACTTGACTACAACTCAATACGCATCTTACATTTTTCTGCCAAATTGTGCGTAAGCAAAGAACAGCGTTTGACTGACTCGATAGTCGCATTCTCAGTCAAATTACCAATCCATTGCAGGAGTACAATTTATGAACATAAGCACACACAATTTCATCCTGATTTTTGCTCTAGATTGCTGATGATTCAAATTATTTGTAGACAGTCAGTATAATTCAATATATAGATATGGAAAATTATGAAAGACACACAAACACCCCCACACACACACCCTCACACACACACCCACACATAAAGGTTGCAGTGAACCCTCAATGTGAATTCAAAGTTAATTGTTTCAGCATTAAGCTGCGCCCAATGAGGTATTCTCAACCCAAAATGAGCGGCTTCACAACAAACTGTGTTATTTCAATAATTACAGTTTTAATTTTCAGCCGATCTTACCTCAAATGCTATCTTTGGCTTTGTCTTTTTGCTTGCTGTGAAGAGAAAACAAATCAGTTGTTAAATTATTGTTTAAAGGGATTCGTAAATCTCACAATTTCTAAAAATGTGTATAGCTTGAAAACTAATAATTAACATTGAATGCACATTGTTTTAAAGAAAATTGAGGACCCTAGAACCAGAAGGGGGTTAAGTCACATTGAGTACAAACTGAGAAAATGGTACAAACATCATATCATTTGTGTTGTCTTGAATGGTATTGCTGTATCTCGCAGTGACTCTTACACATGCTCTGATCATCAAATTACTACAAAACGTGTACAGAATGTAGAAATGAGAATTCTGTAGCAGGAAATTGACACAACTCAATTTTCAAGATGTTGTGACTTAACCCCCTTTTAGTTCTAGGGTCCTCAATTTCATGAAGATTCTATTCAAATTACAAGATTTTTGACTAAGAAAACAGTTTTGAGAATAGCAGCATGTAAAATTGAAATGGATACCTTTTCAGAGTCATAGTTGTAAGCAGCACATAGCTTGTGGGACCCAAGGGATCCCTTCATTCAGTGTGTTTTCAGAATGTTACTTAAAATGGGTTTTTGCCCTTTTTTTCTTTGTGAAAAAGACTACCGTACAAAATTAAAAAATTCTCAAATAATGCAAAGATTGAAGAGGGCACGTAGCATGATATCTAATTGTAACATTAATCGAGGTTTTCTTCTCGCAGTTACACTGTTGGCACTTCGTATTGCCGCACAAGACTTTTAAGCAGCCATATCTCGAAAGTCGTTAATCCAACTTGCATCATTTTGGACAGAGTCTATATTTTATATATCTGAAGAACCAAACCAGAATTACATTCAATGTATTTGAAAACATTTGACATGTAACATCAAAATGTACAAGTTGTCTAACTGTAACGAAATTCAGATTGTCATGTCATTTGAAAGAGTATTATAACAGCTTTAAAATGATACCTTGCTTGTGAAAATTGAAGTTTGAGTTTTGAAGCTTTGATGAATAGTGACAATAATGTTCTTTTTATCTTTTTTTTATATTTTGCAACAATTTGTTCTTTATAGCACATCACATTTGGTGTGCCATGTATACTACGTTTTGTTTGCATAGAGTTTATACATTTCTCCATATTTGTCTTACAACTTATCATGAGTCAAAGTAATTTCCAGTATTGTTTGCAACATGTTTCTTCTCCTATTAACTCACTTTATTTATCACCCACAGATCCAGAAGAAATCACCAAATTATGTCATAAACTTAATTCTTCCTACAGCCCTGGTCATGATGATATCAAACCTGATATTATTAAATCAGTTGCTCATTCAATTGCACACCCTCTTTCTCATATATTTAATTTTTTCATTCAATTGCACACCCTCTTTCTCATATATTTAATTTTTTCATTTACTACAGGCATCATTCCTGACCAACTCAAGATTGCCAAAGTTGTCCCTATTTTCAAAAAGGGTGAACAAGATTGTCTTGGAAATTATAGACCTATTTCCATACTTCCGACTTTTTCCAAAATTATTGAATGTCTTGCTCATAAAAGGCTTTACTATGCGTTTATTTCAAAATTTAATTTGTAACATAATAATCAATTTGGTTTCCGTCCTAATTATTCTTGTGAATTTGCCTTAATTCAAGCATATAATCATATTGTTTCAAATCTTGATTTGAAAAAACACACCATCAGGATATTCCTGGACCTCTCGAAAGCATTCGATACTATTGACCATAACATCCTCCTATCTTAACTTCTGCACTTTGGTATTAGAGGTGTCGCTTTCGTGTGGTTCAGGAATTATCTCTCAAACAGGTCTCAATTTGTTAATTTCAATGGTAATAAGTCATCAAAATTAGATATTAGTTGTGGTGTTCCTCAAGGATCTATTCTTGGGCTGTTATTGTTTATTATTTATATAAATGATCTGATTTACACCTCTAAGTATTCAAATATGTTACTTTATGCAGATGACACAAATATTCTTATTTCACATTCTAATTTAGGTCAACTTGTTGAATGTGTTAATTTGGAACTTTTCAATATTTCAAAGTGGTTCAAAGCCAACAAGTTATCCCTTAATGTCAATAAGAGTAATTATATTATTTTCAAAAACAGATTCAGTAATAGAAATTATGAAGATCTTGGAAGTTTTCATAGATGGCAATCGTATTTCACGTGTCTATTTCACAAAATTTCTCGGTGTTGTTGTAGATGATTGCCTGACATTGAATAAGCATACTGCTCATATTGCTAATCTCGTTTCTAGATATTCCGGTATCTTGTTTAGATTGAAATCTTATATCCACATTGATGTTTTGTTTTCCTTGTACAATTCTCTCGTTCTACCCCATGTTTCTTTTTGTAATATCATTTGGGCTGACAAAAACAATTCTAATTTAGACATTATTTACCGTAAACAAAAGCGAATCATTCGCCTCTGCACCAACGCGAATTTTCTTGACCATACACGTCCTTTGTTTGCCCGTCTTAACAGCCTCACAGTTCAAGATCTTCACAAATTAACTATTGCAACTTTTATGTATAAGTTCAAGAATAATTTATTACCCAATAATTTTTCTAGCTTCTTCATCACTGCTACCCATTCATAATTATGGAACTCGTTCCTCTGATATGTATCGTCCCTGTAGCTTTAATACGAACCTTGCAATGAACACAATTAGAAGAACTGGTCCATTGTTATGGAATGGTATTGATAATCACATTCAACTCAATGGAGAAATTAATTGATTCTAGGAAATTTTCAAGATATTTCGATTCCATTCCAAAAGATGACAAACAACTCATAATTTCACAGATTACATTCTCGCTAAAATAGAGAGAAAATTAAAGAATGCCTGGCTGAAGTATTGATTGTTTTCACTGCGCATGAAGTTCAAAGCAAGTTTTTTTTACACCACTGTGCTCTGTATGATGTAGGCTCGCTTTCGGCTATAGCGAATAAGAAATTGATATGGTATTTTTGGTGTATTCGGACTGGAAAGGGTCAAAATTAAAAATCAACAGCTCACCTGGCTTTGATGACGTTGATGAACCATTTCCAAAATTTAGAACCGACTGCTTAGTCCGGCTAGAACTTGATGCTTGAGAAGATGCTGCTCCTCGTCCTCCTCTTGACCCCCTACCACCTCTTGACCCACGACCTCTGGTACTTGTTGACCCTCGACCCCTGCCTCTTCCTCGACCTCTTGTAGATGTTGAAGCTGTAGTACTAGTATCACTATCAGACTCTGCAGCATTCATTTCTTCATCGCTAAATGTAGCTGTTTCCCCACGGATCTGCCTCTGCTCTTTTACTTTTTCTAAGACCTGCGTAAGATATGGAATATAAATGGAAGGAGTTTAAAAACAAAAAGTTCAGATCATGTCTATTTGCACTCTGGATTTAAGGCTAAGCTAATGCGTCCATGCCTTTAGGAAAGGAACGGTTCCCAAATCATGACGAAACCATTTGAGTCATACGAAAGGGCTCGACACAATTGTCTTGCATCATGATGCAGAAAAATATTGAGTCATGATTCGAAGATAGATGTAGTATAGTGTTAATTTGAATGATGCAGAAAATTGCGTCAGGGCCTCTTATCATTATAAAGACTACTTCAAAAGAGGTAGTTATGCGCTTCTCCCAATATATTTTTGTGTCATGACTCAGAAAACATTTCGTCATGGTTCTTGCGTCAAAGCCTTCCGAATGTCGGAAGATATTCCGTCATGAATTGGGAACAAGGCCTAAAAGGTAAAGGAGATGGCCTGTATTTGCAAAGGCCCACCTCTCTTTCAAAGCAATTGGGCTGGGCAGGACTCCTCATTTTGGTATATTTGAGGTGAGAAGATTGCCACACCTCCTTCCCCAGGGATGGTTATGGCTTTTTGTAATTTTACCTGAATTTGCCTGAAAATGTGAATTTCCCAATACTTTTGTACAGTGAAGATCCAACCATTTTTGCCTGAATTCAGGCAAAAACCTGAAGATAATCATGCCTGTTCCCTGAAAATCTGTTATATTGACATTTGGGTGGAGATGAGCATATAAGGGTATACACACACCACACACCATATTCGAACCCACAATTCTCAATGTCCCATGATAAGGAATCGGGGACTAACACCATTGGGCCACACATGTCACCTTTAGGGTGCTGCACAAATTCAATAACAAAAAGAGCAATTTGTTAATCTGTTTGTGCATTAAAAGCACTAGACTACATCTCAATCTAAAAATGTTCCTGCGAAATTGTGCATACACATAGCAATAATTTTCTCAAAAAACACCCAATCTGAGCAAAATTGGGTTCTTTCCCGACCCTAATATATTTTTTTAATTTTTGAATAGGGTCGTCTGCTGAGGGCAACATAGCAATTTGGGTTTTTTTGGCCTAAAAGATGCATATATCTCAGTTCAGTTACTGAGGTGCCGGACAAGACTATCAAAAAACACTGTAGAATTATCACAAGACAGGCCACTACATCTTCCTATCATCTTTATTGTATTGCTATATTTTTTAAAGTCAAATTCCACAATTTCTGTATGTTACAGGAGGTGCTTTCAACATGTGCTATTCATTCCAGGGAATAGTGGCAGCAAAGTTCAGCAAGGTGGCATGACTAGGAAATACACTCCCTTTTCAGCATTTAAATGCCTGTTGCAAATTTTTAATGCGGATCAGTCTCTACATCAGCCTCTTCAATCTGGTTTTAAAGCAACACTCTAGTAGTGAGGATTGCAACGGCTGCAACTGAATGTAGTCATGTTTCTGACCACTTGTTTGGAAACATTGTAGATTTTCTTAAATAAATAGAAACAAATCTTACAAAGGTTAGCGATACTTAAAATTTCAGACATTTTTGAAATATATCGTAGTAACAATACAATGAATGATGGTTAGCAAACTGACACATGAACTATTAATTATTTGATTCAGATGTGATAGTAAATAAAGAAGAAAGAGCTTCTGAAGGCTACAAGTGTACAGCATTTTTACTTATTTAGTTTCCCTGTGTACTGCATCGTTTAACACTTGTGATCGTCGGCGCTTCACAAGCATTGGAATTACACCAATCACACGCTGTAACTACTTGCGACTTTGACGCAAACCACCGTAGCAACAAGCGTTGTTCTCAAAAAAAAACAGCGAACAGAGAAACTAAATTGTTACAAATACTGTATGGCAAAAACTTCTTAGCCATAATGTTGTGAGCCCAATAAACACAAATACCAATGACAATTACCTGCTGTACTTCCTTATTCTCCTCCGCTTCACCCTTCTCTCTCCTCATGGCTTTAAAGCTCAGAAGCTGAAAAAAATCATAACAGAAGGGTTTGAGTCAATATACATTTAATCAATATGTATTCAAATAAATCCATAACTTTTCATTTCATCACAGGACATACAAATTCTAAGAGACAATTAAGGCGCTGATGTATAAACCAAAACAGTACTCTCATGCTAGGTCTATGCACTGAACAGATTTGTACCTTTGTCACAATATCACTTATGGAAATATATACTTCTAGGATCACTCGATCTCAATACCCAACAATATTTACTTATTGATAAAAGGGCAAGTTTGGTAATTATTTTACTAAATTTAGGTTAAAGGTGTAGGATCCTTTCTTAACATGTGTACTTTAACTGATTGACCTTGATCTCTGAAATGCATTTTGTGAAATTTCAACCTCAGTTTGCTTCTTGTTTTTTTCTTGAGAGGCAAAAGAAAGTATATGCAACCGTGGGGCTGTTATGTAAATACAAAAGAATATAGATATACCAATTAAATTTACATTTTATGCTATATCTACAAATCTATAAAAAATCTGGATATGAAAGTTTGGATTTAGAATCAGAAAAATATGGGCTTTCATATAGCATCCAAAAATATATTACTTCCGGTTGAGCCAAGGGCCAAGGGGATGAGAATGTGATCGGAACTAACACCTTTAAAATAACTTCTTTAAATGCAGTAGAAGTAAATATATTCAAATTTATGACTATGATTATAACCTTATCTCTTTTCTACCTAGATAGAAAGATGAACACAAAATATATGCACTCTGAAAATTTCACTTAATTCGGACTTAACGTTTTTAAGGAGCTTTAGAGGGTTTTAAAAATCTCCATATGCTACTGTGTTGTAATTATTGTTGTGGCCCGACAATAATTAGAAAATGACTCATTTTCTTGATTTTCTCAGGAATTCCAATAGATTTGCAAGAATGACTTTGGCATTGCAATATATATAGGTCAAGGATTCTTATTGGCCACTAAAAGTTGGTGACAGTGTAATCAAACCATCAGACACAGTCCGGAACCTGGGTGTTCTATTCGATTCACATCTCTCCATGACGCAGCATATTAACAGTTTGGTATCATCCATAAGTTTTCAACTTTGTAACATACGCCGCATTAAACGATTCCTTGACCACGATACACTCCATTCTGTTGTCAGAGCATTGGTTCTATCGCGCCTAGATTACGGCAATGCCCTCTTGTATGGAGCCAAGTCTAAAGATCTTGATCGGCTGCAGTCACTCCAACATAAGGCTGCTAAGTTGATTTTTTCTGCCGCGAGACGCGATAGTCCATCTCCACTTATGAATCAACTACACTGGTTACCGGTCTGTGAACGCATCAACTTCAAAGTTTGTCTCTATATTTTCAAATGTCTTCAAGGATCATCTGCACCTGAATATCTCATCAATTTAATTTCGCTAAGACATCATCATGCTGGACCAGTAACAAGATCATCAATGGACAGAACCCAAATTACTCGTTATGTTGGCAAAAACAAAATCGGCGATCGTGCATTCCAAGCTGCAGCACCGGCCCTGTGGAACTGCCTCCCACGAAACATCAGGGAGGCATGCTCAATCACAAGCTTCAAAAAACTCTTGAAATCCTATTATTATGCTAATTGATCTTTTTGCTTTGTTTTATATTTTGTTTGTTCTTATATTCACTGTATTTGCGCCTTGATCTTTTTGTAAAGGCGCATTAAAAATCTCTTTTGAATGTATGTATGTATGTAAATCTCAATTTTGATAGATGTGACCTTGAGAATGAAAAGTGGATCATGAATTGCCCCTTTAAGGGGCCTGTTAAGGCTTATATTTTGACTTTCTTTTTTGGCTTATAAGTCTAAAAATATTAAGTTACTTTAAGAAAAGTATACATTTCTGGAAAGGAAATTTGTCAAGGAATCTGCTTATGCTATTGGTTTGGTTCAAAAATGACCATATTTGGAAGAAAATAGCAAAAACCAATGATTTTGCTCAAACATTTTTCGGGAAAGGTAACTAAAAAAAAATGTTACTGCCATTTTTATCACATATCGTTTTTTGGAAACTGCACAAAATTATCTAGGATCACATTTTTTATTTTCTCAAATAAAGCTGAATTTTTCGAAATATCATGAAAACCATGTTGAATGTGCCGTTTCCGACATTTATCTGCATCAATTTTGATAGAAACTAATGAATATCTTTGATTTGAGGACCTTAAATTAAAAAATGTGAGACGCGATCCTAGATTTTGATATACTGTACATAATGGTTGAAAAAACTTTCCTTGTTCTTTTTAAATTTTTTAGTTACGTTTCCCGAAAAATTATGTTTTTACATCAAAACTGAAAAGGAGAAATCCCATGTTTATGAAGAAATCGAATATTTTGACCTAAAACCCATGAATTATGAGGTTTAAACCTTGGGTATCGGACATGAAAACTTATAATGTAATTGATAATATTGGTAAGAATTGTGCTCAACTTTCAGAATTAATTTTAAGGTCCATTTTTTGTCAATATTGAAAGAAATCTAAAATACCAATGTTCAATTATTTGGTCTTTGTTTACAACATTGATAAGTTTATTGCGGGATTTTAACAAAATGTGCTCATACAAGAACATTAACGCAACGCAGTACTTGTTGCCGCGCAAACAGGCACGCACATCAAAACACGCAACCTAAACGCAAAATATAGGACGCGTATCTATGCCTGTATTTTCCCGCCAACAGCCACGTGGCTTTTTTACTGTAAAATGTCAAAATAATTTTTAATTTTACCTGTAAATAGGTTCAAAAGTTTTGTTTTGTAGTATTTTATTGTCTGTACTAAAAGGTAACATGCTGAAGTATCAGAAAATGCAGAAAAACTAAATTCTGCTTTGAACAAACGGCCGGGATTAACAGGCCCCTTAATGTAAAAGTCAGTATGTATCTCTAGTTTCTCATTTACATTTTCCTCAGTGAAATTCCTGTAACTTGTGTTAAACTGATTTCAGTAATGACATATCTGAAAGTAAAAATTCTTCATACCCCTGAAACAGGCGTCAAAATACAAGGGGGCGAAGGGCGAATCGCCCCCTATTTTTACAAAAAAACAACAACTTGCATATTGGTGGAAAAGGGCGAAAAAATATTACAAAAGCACACCAATCGCCCCACTTATAAAACTTGAGTAAATGAAGTTTATGTTTGATGTTGGACATAACACGATGAATATATTTAGCAACAATATCTCAAGTAAAAAAAGAAATTAATGCAATGTAAGTAGCTCAAAAGAGCCCCCCAGGAATGAAAGTCACAGGGCGATTTTTATTTGCTGGGAAAAAAATTGCCCCATAAAGAAAAAAAAAATATTTTGACCCCTGCCCTGAAATCATTCATTTCAGTGTTATTATTTATTTATTTATTTATGAAACCCATCTAAGACTAGTGTTCTGATGATGATCTGACCATTTTTTACAAACTTTAAAAATCAGATTAATGCGAAACTCAACCGGTATGCCATAAGAAGTTCATAAAAAAGGGTTTTCATAATGTCAGTACGCCCTACATAAATTTATAACCATTCGTACAAACGCCAAACGATCAACAGTCGTCATGTGAGTACAAGAAAGTCGTATCTGCAATAGTTGCCATTTGTCATAAATTTGGATTGCACACTGTCTAATCTCCACTCTTGGGTCAATGGTTCTTGAAATGGTTCTTCAGGTGAAGAACCATTTCAAGAACCACTGACATAAGACAGGGGTTTTTTGATGGATTTTTCACATTCTTGTAACAAAGTATAAAATAAAAATAACTTTGGGCAGCCATTGCAGATACGAGTTTCTTGCACTCACATGACGAACTGTGACCCTAGTACTTTGTGACTTTAGTAAGCTTACCTCATTGTCTATATTTTCTTCCGTGGCCTTTCTGTTTTTCAGTACTTTTTGCGTCTTTTCCAACTGATACGTGATGAGTTCTTTAATTGCGTCCTTCTCCGCTTTGTCAACAAACTCTTGCACAGCTCGCCCTAAACCTTTCTCTGATAATAACGACAATTGATTTTTCTGGGGGAAAAATGATCATGCAGATATTCATCAAACCCAGAATTTGTTTACTAATCTTAATGGCCCGTATTCACAAAAGGGAAATAATTTTAATCCAGGAATAACTTTGTATTTCTTTCATTGGTGATGTCATTTAGTATTCATAAATAAAGAATAAAGTTATTCTACGGGCTAATTATCCCAGGCTTCATAAAATCCGACTTAGTTCAGGAATGTGAACTATCTCTATTCATAGATTAGCTTACCCAGGAATAAGGTTATTCCTGGAATAACTTTTGTGAATACGGGCCAATATATCAACATTCCCTCATTTATACAGGCCATCAGGCTTGCCAACATTAGAAAGTCAAAAACCCTACTCACCTCCCGGACTCGACCTAAATCGGGGGTGCGGTAGAGTCCGGGACAAGTCGAGTTCCGTCCACCCCCCGCAAGATCATGAATTTTAAGGTCTTCATGAACTACAATTTTTAACAAAATGCTAAGAAAGTTACAACATCAATCGTGTGCATTATGAAGTATGCATGGTGAGGGTCCACCTTAGGGGCATGGCAGCCTGGTTCAGGGGCCCCTTAAGGGCTCTAGAGGGGTCCAAGGTCAATGTCTGGTGGGGGTTGAGGGGAAAAGCCCAACCCACCAGCCTGAGAGCTTCTGCACATCTACCACCACAGGAGAGGCCATTTCAAAAGGTAAAATAATTGTAATATGTTTTACTCATGAGTACAAGCAAGTCCAAAAAAAGGAAATGTTTGACATTTATGGCCCCCTGCAAGGGCCCAAGTCCTGCTCATAGGGACCAGCTGGGGTCCACACTACTCCCGGGGTCCCTTTTTTAAAAGTTGATGTAGTTGTAAAGGAGCAAATGACAATAACATAAGTTAATGAATTTATTTAAAAACTTGTACCGTTTAGGAGATACAGGGCTTTTTGTATCCCATATTATATACTTTTGTAAACAAAAGTACATTTTAAAATTGACCTACTGACCGTATGGTAGGTCAAAGTTGACTGATTTTATCATATATGATGGGTAATAAAATTATAATAATTTAATCAATTTTAGCATTTAACCTTTTTTTTTAGGGGGATTTTGATTTTGAGTTACATGTCAAAAAGGTAGACCATGATTTTGTTTGTCACTGTTTTCATAGTTCGAAGAGTTGCCATACTTTTGGAGCCCATGATGACTGGCTATGATAGGGTTTGGATCAAAGTAAATTTGTTTAATCCACAAATTAAAAAAAAAGACACAAACAAATATGCCTTGCGCATACTGTAATTAAGTGTGAGAAGATAAAGGTTCAGATTCTGACAACAAGTTCTGATTCAAATCACTGAAAATGTTTGATATCATTTATTTATCATTTATTTCAGGGAGAATAAGGACAAGATTTGAAATGAGTGTCACATATTATAACATACCTCGTCTGTATCAGCAAAGTAATTTTTAACAAGATCCTCTACTCTACCAGCATCTAAGGCATCGGGACGGAAATAGTTGTTTAATGCTTCAGCTGATTCTTTATCTGAAAGAAAGAAAAACAATCAAAAAAGCTTTATTAGAGCTTTGTCCAATTGCTAGTGTAGGTCGGATGTTGGATCCTGACCCAGATTTGAGACTACATAATTAGAATTCTGTACTCTGATGAAACTCCTTATAGTAAGATTTGATTGTGATGTTGAGATAACAGAGATGAGATAATTGGAGTCAAAGTCTTTAGAAACCAAGATTTAACATGTTGGTGATATACACGCTGATAACTATTATTTTCAAAGAGTTGATGAAGACTTTGCATGTTCACCCATCCCAGAGACTGAGTTTAAGGGAGGTCGGAGCCTCACAATCCCAAAAAATTGTTTTTATCATAACTTGAAAATTAATAAAGTAAACTATATAAATGTATACATTTTTAGAAAGGGAATTTTACAAGGAATCCATTTATAGCATCAAATTCAAATTTTAAGAACTCGCTTTTTAGAAACTCTCCAAAAACGAGTTATTTTGCCAAAAATTTTTGAACAAGCCTAGAAAAAGTATTATTCGGCAAAATTCTTCCAAAATAGGTAAAAATCATCTAAATCGATAGTTCTAGGGAATGTTTTCTCAAATTTTTGATTAAGGACATACACCACCAAATCACTCCACGTTTTGTGTAATGGTTTTATTTCCGGTATAAAAGTCCTCGGTTTTTGAAGTACAGGGGTCCCTTTAATCACTTTTTTATTTGATTTATGTGTCAAATTTGGGTTCAAACTAAAGATCGAAGTCTGTAGAATACTTTGGTAGCATGATTCATATATGGTCACGTTGAGGGCGCTGTAACATTTTGAAAAAGTGTGCCAGTGGAGTTTTTAAGCTCTAACTTTATTTCTGTTCAAGTTCAAAGGATATAAAAAAATCTGCATTTTCTTTGAAACAATACCTTTCAAATGATACCAAACACATGCTATGAAATAAAAGCGCATTTTTATTAGGAGCCCCGCCAGATTTGAAAATGGGTCAAAACATGGAAGTCTGTGTAGAAATTTCCCATAGAGGATCCCAATTTTTGGCATTATTTGGCTGAATTTCAATGTATGTTTTTCATCCATAACTTTGCCATTTTTTACTCATATGAAGTGGTTGACCCCTCATTTTGAAGGTTATTTTAATACCTTTCAAGACAAATCAAAATTTCCCAAAACAAATAAAGTTGAAAATTTTGTGAATGTCCCTTACTTTGGCAATCACAAAATTCGAAATTTTAATCGTACCGAAAAAGTAGTCCCTCGGAACGGTAAAATGGCGATATCGCGTTTTCGGGCCAAAAAACGGGTAAAAAATAACAGGGGCTAACTTCAGGCTCCCGTAGCGCGAAAACGAGATGAAAACATATATTAAAATTTGAGAAAATTCCAATCTATTGATATATAGATTATACCCAAAATATTGCCACAAAAGCCTTGAAACGAGCGCCAAAGACCAGGGATTTTGCATGTATTTCAATGGGAGTATCAATTGGTGGTGTGCGTCCTTAACTTCTTTGTTTTCACAAAAATGGCCAAAAAGTGCCAAAAAATGCCAAAAAATCATGATTTTTTGAGAAAAAAAATGAATTTTTGGCCTTTTCTGACCAACATTTTCAAAACTAGGGGATTAAACAAAAAATTGAGAAAATATTCCCTAGAACCATCGGTATAGATGACTTATACCTATTTTTGAACATTTTGGCAGAACAGTATTTTGCTTAGGCTTGTTCAAAAAATTTTGGCAAAATAACTCGTTTTTGGTGAGTTACTAAAAAACGAGTTCTTAAATCAAGAATCTGATGCTATAAATAGATTCCTTGCAAAATTCCCTTTCTAAAAGTGTATACTTTTATATAGTTTACTTCATTAGTTTTCAAGTTATGATCAAAATGAATTTTCAGAAATCGTGAGGCTCCTACCTCCCGAGAACCACATTACTACCATGTGATGACTCTTATACACCCTTTACTGCTTTAACGCGCCCGTGCTGCTTGCAAGGAATGCGTTGAAATTTATGGGTACGCAATTGAGGTTGCATTTAGCTGCGTATGTGCCAAACTGCGTGCATATTTGACTTCGATATCGAGGCTCTCCCAGCAAATGGCGGATCCATGCAAAGGGTGAATAATGTGGACAAAAATAAACAACTTTAAAATGACCAGATTTTTGAAATTAATAACCAAGATAAATATCATAAATTAATTGAGCCGCATTTAATCTTGTAGGCAGAAGCGGACATCTGGGCGTTTTGTCTACATCCAGGACGTTTGTTCAAATAGCGCGGTGAAAACAGTTGCCCAATTCCCAATCAACTCTATAGACAAAATGTTGGCTCGCGGAAACTTTTGATCGATTTTAGCAAAGTCTCAAAATATTTAGATTCCAAAATCATATGAGATGTGTGGTATTTAAACCACAACAAAATGACAAACAGCTGATCATTTCACATATTTCCTTCTCGTTAAAAAAGAAAGAAAATGAAGGGACGCCTGGCTGAAGTATTGATTGTTTTCACCACGAACGAAGCCCAATGTGAGTTATTTTTATATCATTGTGCTGCGTATGGCGTAGGTCCACTCAGCCCTATATCCATCCAACATGATACAACAACCGTAACTATTATTACAGTTATTGAATATACTACAAATCATCAACATCTGAACTTATCTTTTCACAGGGTGAATGAATCAAACTACCAATTAAGATACGCGGAGTGAATCACTCCCAGGAGGGGGTACTCAAATTTGGTTTTGGTAGGGGTGTGCCACTGGGAAATGTGAAGTACCACCCATGTATATACAAATTTTCAAGAGACAGGGACCCATCCATATACCAAATGCCCAAATTTTAATTCAAATTTATACAAAAAAATTGTCACAAATTTTCGACTGATTCCTGTTTGAAATTTAGAAAAAAATACAAAATTTGTACCATCAAAGTACCACATGGGATTAGCCTGGCTTTCTGCCGAATGTTATAAATATAAATAAATAAATAGAATACCACATCAAGTCATGGTGCTGTCAAACTTGGGGTAAAATTGGACGTATGTGGACCTACTCAAGTCCTGGCTAAAATAAAATTTAGACAGAAACATTTGTTTTTTGATACTAAAATTACTTTATACAGATGTTGTGACACACTTAAGACAAAGCATTTGTGCATTTTTCGAGTACTTGTATTTTTCAAGTATCAAGTAGACTTGACTTCAACCTAACAAATGCAAGCATACCTTTCTTTTGAGGCACTGTTTTCTTCCTCTGGAAAAGGATAATATCTTTGGGATTAGCTACTCTATTCACAAATTTTTGACCAAAACGATTTGCATTGAAGGTGTCAAAGCCACCACTGTAATCAACCTGGAAATAAATAAATGAAACAACAGAAACATTGGTAAGGCCATAGAAATCCTTAAAAGTTCCATGAAAGTGTATGACATAGGTCTGCTCCTGGCTACATCTGAATTTCAACAGAGATCCATTTTTCAAAACGATTTACACAAAATCATCAGGAAATTATCCAAGCTGCATTTCAAAATCCTATATTGTCCCATATGTTTCATCTTGAGTAAGAATAATTTGCCAATCATATAATACTTTGAAAAATTAAAGAAAAAACACTTACTCTTAATCTTATTAATGGAAGTTTAGGTTGTTTTGGGTTGCCAGTGTGTTCCACCTCAGCTCTAGAGATCATAGCTTCAACCTGAAAATCAATATGGATATAATAATAAAATAATTTCATACACTTTGCATTAAGTATGCATAAAATGGCAAATTATATTGGTCAAGTGTTAACATTTACATATTCATCAATATTGTCCAGGTCTGCATAATGAGTCCACACCACTAATAGGTGCCCACTGATAGCAGACGACACAATTACGACGCCATTACATGATGCACCTAAAGCATCTCAAAAACTGTTAAAATGCAGCTTGAGTGCCTTATATGTGGTCTAGATTTCTTCTTAAGATGTATCTTTATAAATATTGATGAGAAACACTTTATTTTTCCCAAACATGTGTAGATATTTGGTGATTTGCCCATGACTTTAGGATCACAAAATGATCTAGAAGTACCAGTCGTCCTTAACATGGTAAATCTTTGTGATAGTCTAGCAAAAAAAATGAGCAGCTTAACCCATAATGGAATGCATCTAAATTGATAGAAAATTTCATTTTATTTTAGAATATTAAAGGTTTTAATGCATTGGTACTCCCTGAATGTGAAATTTTGGGCCAAACATCATGGTATCTTTGCATATAAACCAATAGGAATTCTAATTAGTGGTGTGCACCCTATGCGCAATGTGTGATGCAATTCCGTAAACGAAGACGGGTGCGTGTACGGAAAGTTTCATTTCACCTTAGTATGGAATAATAGATAGTTGCGTTTTGTTTCAGTCTTTTGTAAAAATGCCGCTGACGAAATGAAGCAATAGAGTGATAAATAAGTGAATGTTGAAAATTCAATTTAAAAGTTCTAAATATTGGACTTTAATGGGTATTTTTGCTTATGCAGTAGGGAAATAGTGATTCTAACATACACTGAGAGTTTCAGCTCTTTACCATTTATATATTTTTCAAAATGAAGACTTAAATATTTTGGTAGGTCCCTATCAACCTACCCCTACTTTTGTTTCTCTAAGAAAAAATATATTTTATGTAGAAAGGTGCAAGGGTCTTCAAGTTCCCCTCCCCCACCCACCTGCCCTATCCCCAACTTTTAAATTGCCTTTTCAGCAGAATAGTCATCACCATGTTTCACACTTTGGGATCATGAAGATTCAGATCTGTGTCACTTAAAACAATATCTTATATGTAGAACAGTCCAAGGGTTTATAAGTACCACCTCCCCACCCATCTCTGCACTCTTGTGTTATGTATATATGGGCATTTTCACGAAAAAGTGGACATGAGAAAAATATTGAAAAAAGGATGTTACTTTTCAATGAAAAATGCTACCACCATATATTTGGTATCAAAAGAAAGCTATTTTGAAGCTCTTTAAAATGAAGCTAATTTTGAAAAGACTGAACAAAGATGTCTATGAAATTTCTTTAAAAAAACAAATTTTTGGTCAAATTTCTTTATTTTCATAATGAAAAGTAGTAATTTGTATTTAATTTTTTCAACCCATTGTTGGTTGTTTACTTGGGTGTTATTGTTCTAATTGACTTAAATAAGGATCAAATTTACACATGAGGTTGTATTTTTTGTTAATACTGACCAGGCTTTACGGTTCAGTGCACCCAAAAATCAGCGGACAAATTGTCCTTCCGTTACCGTCCTTCCTTGACCATGATCCCTTCGCATTTCGCATTGTTAAAACATAACCGT
>JXSR01S006935.1:27562-47127 GCA_000969725.1 Ophiothrix spiculata | reverse complement strand
TCACATGCTCATCAACCTGCATTATTGCTGCCTTTTCAATCACCTTGCCTATGAAATTTATATTGGATACAGGCCTGTAGTTAGAAAGTTTATTCTTGTCCAAATTAGCCTTTTAATAACTTCTGGCAGAATACAGGCCCGTAGCCAGTGGGGTCGTTTTCAGGTCCACAAAAATTCCTTAAATGTGATGACTCACCCCGAAAAGGGTGACTTTGCGACCGAACACTTTTCGAGAAACTGATGAAAATAGGCAGCAAAAAATAAAGAAAATAATAAGAATTTCCAACAGATTTTCTGTTGTAAAAGTTGATTGCCTTAATCAATTTCAACAAGTAAGGTGTTATTTTAAAGCTTAGAAAATGCTGCAACAGATTAATGATAAAATCAAAATCGATATCATCTGCAAAATCCCGCCTTTCGGGATGAGCCATTACAAATGGCCACCCAAAAAAAACACCAAAACACGTAGTTAGTTTCGTAGGTCGTTTCTTACTAAAATAATTACACAAAATGCTTGGAAAATACTGAAAACTGTTTGTTTTTCCTTGTTAACCAAAACTAATATTTTTCCTCCAAAAGGTCCACTGTTTGACACCCCCCCCCCCCCCGTTAAAAAAATCCTGGCTACGGTATATCAGTATGACAGTATATCATTAAGGAGAATTAAAGAATGTCATATATTTATGATACCGTGCTATAAACAGTAACAAACGATATCTTCTGTCTTACGACTTACCTGCAGAATGTGAAAAATGTTTTTGTAAACATACCAAGAGAAGAGACAAGAAAATACCGCTACATTTAGAATCCATTTCATTGAAGTTTATTGTTGTGATTTTATACGATACATATCTCACTCAATTTGTAAAAAATGTTAAATAGAATTATTTCAAAAGTCACCAAGATATAGATTGGACTTTGTAATCACATATTTGATAACGCACAGAAACTTGGTATTATCAGTAGCAACGATTTCGGTGACAAATAAGGAAGAAAAAAATTACTTCTTATTTTGCACTTTCTCAGTCATCGCTCGGATTACCCCTCTTATCCCAGCTATAAGCGAATGGAAGATGTGTGCCAATAAAATCACATTATGACTCTTACTTCATTACATTGTAATTGTAATTTCTATAATGTAAAGTTTTCATAGAGTGTCATTATTGATACTATTGTAGAAACTTTTGTGAAATATATAGTTCATTGGCTCCAATTCGGCTTAACATTCTCTATGATAATAAAACGCCCTGAATTAACTATTATACACGACAGTTCATACGAAGCAATTTTTGCAATCGTCAAACTTCCGTGTACTGTATCAAAGGTTCATTGGTCGTTATCAATAGCTATAATGTAATTAACGTGATTAAAGTGTCGACCGAGTGTATTATTACTGTGATAACAAAAACGAGGAACAGAAATTCGAAAGGGAATTCCCCTTTCGATATTCATAGACATGGCACAAAGCTTTTAACACTATATCAGGGGGTCAATATGGAACCATGATTTGTTTTTTTTGTGCGAAGCGCGAAAACACAACATAACCCAATAAAAGTGTTTTTGTATTTGTCAAGGTAGGAGTTGCGCATGTTTTGGTGCAAACAAAATTCAAATCGTCGCGTCGTTTTCGAGATAATTGAAATAAACTGATAAAATGATGACGCTGTTCAAATTTTATTTTGTCCTTTAAAACAAAACGAAATAACTTTTTTAATTTTATAGTTCAGCAATGCATTTGTAATAGTCTGCTATTATGAGCAAAATTTCATTAAAAAATTCCTTTGGAAAAGAAGATTTCAAATTTTTGGCGGAAAATATTTCGTTAAAAAAATTGACCGAATTAGTCATCTGGCAGCGAATATCGTACACCGTCCGTATACTTCTAGGTGATCTCAGCCAAAGGGAATTCCCCTTTCGATATTTATAGACTTGGTATATACGTAGCTTCGTAGGAGGGCGAGCAGGTGCAAAACAATTTTGCTGAAGGATTTTGCAGCTTTGTGAAAGAGTTGTTGCTCAGACTAAAATGGTACGCCCAAATTTCTCCATGTAGTAAATTACCCACATTTTGACATGAAGATACAAATTTTCCTTGAAAATTTGCCCTATTTTAGCACAAATTTTTCGAGTTTTGTAAACTAATTAAATATTTAAAAATGAACCCATAAATGAGTTAAATTTTGAAACTTTATACTTTTCTTGATTTAATTGGCGGGCCAGCGGGGGAGATTTTTTTTGTATGGGAGCCCCCGATGAAATCCAGATGTGAGCTATGTTCATATGTTTATTTGTTTTCAGAAGAAAATAAACTGTTTACATGTAAACAATTCACATTTTTACAAAGAGAAGGATACCTGTATTAAGATTACCATGTCGTCATATTTTTAGTTTCTACTTTTACGAAGAGGTGTGCTGGGGAATTGATACAAACTCCTTCCATTGTTTTTTTTTTTTTTTTTTATTGCTTTTTTATTCAACATATTGAGTTACATAAACGACAAGCATAAATAAATAAAATATAGTATACATATATTGACTGCTTTGAGGGGCATGGTTTAAATTATTTTCCCGAGGAGATCTCAAAACCATGAACATGCCCGAAGCGAAGCTGAGGGCATTTTCGTGGTTTTGAGATCACCAAGGGGAAATAATTTTAACCATGCCCTGAACAAAGAGCAGTCAATATTCGTTTTATATACCGAATATAGATGTTCGTCATAATGATTTACGATATTTCTCTTTTTAATGCTGACCGCGACGTATTGTGCGCAAAATGTATTGAGCGGGCCAAGTGAAAAATATGCCCCGGGCCTAGTAAAAGCCATGCCCTCACTTTTAACTAATCAGAGGACAGAAATCTATATATGTGGTATATAATACGTATAAGATACCAAAACCGTGTAAACTGTATACCTGAATGCAAAAACAAATAATTTGAATAAGTACCAACATACCGTATGCCCTTAAAAGTCTGGCTACTTTTGCAAACGTACTTACAATGGGTCCAACATAAAAAAATCAAGGTGCCTGATCCAAACAAGAGCAAACCAGAACAGCCGGACCTTGGGCCATGAGCTGCTAGCTAGATTGGTCTTTACAGCCTGTTTATCTCTTTAACCTTAGTTATACGAAGGCAACCCCCTACCGATTGTTTTTTCTGCCGCTAAACACTCCTTGCGCACAGCACTATACCCACTTAGTGAACCTCTAAGTTCATCATTATCTTGGCGAGAAAATTTTGAACCTACCACCTTCAGGGATGTACAATGTCCGTTCAAAGTTCGGAGATCAGGAGGGGTTGGAGTTACTCCGTTATTTTAAAAATGTAATTTTAGTCATTTATATAGTAGATCATAGTATTCATTTCAAATTTGGTATTTTTGGTAAAACTAGTAGTTTTCTACAATATTTATTTAACAAAACGCAGCATGCAAATCGGAGATTCATACGATTGTTTATAAAGTTTTTATTTTTGCCTATATTTTCCATACAAATGCCGATTTTTCACATTCGGTAATTATACATTAACGGATTGCCTTGAATTTTGTATCAATAAGGGGACTGATACCTATATATTGGTAAATTGGTATTGGTAAATTGAGGGGTAACAACCCCACCCCTCTCCGTATAATATGCTTGTGAAAATTGCTCTGTATAACATGTTTTAACATCGTTTGGAAATTGAGTTCCATTCGATGTGGTGATGTTGAAAAATGATTTTGAACTTTGACACTTGACCCTGGGGGTGCAAAAGTTCATCGATAGGTGATCAAAAACACTATAAGAGTTTGTTGAAGCCTTAATTACGTAGTCCTATTTTGTATGTAGAATTTGAGAGAGTAAAGCTGCTTTTGACCTATCAACAAAGTATCATATTTTTCCCTGATCCTCAAAATTTATTATGCCCAACACTTCAGGCGTACTGACATTGACATGGTATATGTATAAGAGCGTGCGTTTTTGGGTAGTTTTAGAGACTTTAAGAAAGCTTCATTAACTAGCAAGATATGTACAGATAATGGTTATGGGCAACAAAACAATATAAATATATAGGCGCTTTCCAAACATTAGCGGCTCTAAGAAATATATATTAGCTTTATCATATGGTTAATTAAAAGAGACTCAGGCAAGACCAAAGCTATATCTCTGCGTATTCTGCGTGTTATGTTCTTGGTGTAAAAATAGTGTCTGTGGCTGAATTAAGCAATGTCTGCCATCATATGTCTTGAGTAACCTATGCCTGAAGATTTCTTTGTTTTGGATATTTTCATAAGTCTTCATGTCGTCATCACTGTGGTGTCACAAATAGTCCTAGATTCTTCACGCTTCTTCGCATCTTCGTATACACAGCGTTGGAGTAAGACTTGAACAACTTAAAGTAAGCTCTAGCTCTTTGAGCTTATCCTACACAAAGTTGGAGTAGGTTTCGAATGACTTCAGGTAGGCTTTTGCTGCTTCATAACAATATGTGTACTGCTCCTGTCACGGAAGACAAAGAAATAATGAGTAGTAAGGAGTATTACTCATGGTAGGAACAAAAAACATCAATTTAAAAAAAAAATCAAGTAAAACTTGGAAACCTCTACATGAGGAGTGATATATTTTGGTCAATGGTGCTCAAGTATTTAATTTGTGATTAAATTTGCTCCATGTTAAGGTCCAGGCGGTCAGAACCGGTTGAGTTTTGAAATAGCTTTCTAACAATATTATATCTATATGGTTTTAGACCTAGAAAAGCTAAATCAGTGTATTTACGTGGGGTGATTGAGTGTGTATGGTGGTGGGTGCATGCGTTTTAATATTGGCAGGATAAAAAAGTGCACTGTCACACTTTCGCGGCTAAAGTATACTATTTGTAATGGCTCACCCCGAAAAGGGGAACTTTGCGACAGAACACTTTTCAAGAAACTGGAGAAAATAGGCAACAAAAAATTTTTTAGCAGATTTTTTGTTGTACAATGTGATCGCCTTGATCAATTTCAACAAGTGAGGTGTCTTTTTATAGTTTAGAAAATGCTGTAACAATGATAAAATCAAAATTGATATAATCTACAGAGTCCCCCTTTTAAGATAATGAAGAAGAAGAAGAAGAAGAAGAAAAAGAAGAAGAAGAAGAAGAAGAAGAAGAAGAAGAACAAGAACAAGAAGAACAAGAAGAACAAGAAGAACAAGAAGAACAAGAAGAAGAAGAAGAAGAAGGAGAAGAAGAAGGAGAAGAAGAAGGAGAAGAAGAAGAAGAAGAAGAAGAAAGAGGAGGAGGTTTGCCCCAAGAGTGCTGAATGTAACGGTCAAGGAAACGTTCACTTCTAGACTTACTATGGTGTTGATCATCTCCCTGCGACAAACCTTGAGTCTCTTCACTGCCCTAAACACATCAATCTGTTGCTGGTCCTTGATTTGATCGAAAATCGACATAACAGCGCAGAATATACCACATCGTGAAACACCGTTCCTGTGAGATTTAGAAAAATGTTGAAGATTTATAGGAAATGATGGGACTCGATGTAAGTTTAAACAGAAAACTTTATTGATATATTAGAAATATGTCCAAAAACAGTTCTTTTCTATACAAAACACCAAACAAGCAAGTATTTACTTACACATACGTTTCAATTTTATTATGTTAAACGATTTATACAGCCCGCCGCCGCTGCAGTGGGCGTCGGCTCAATACGCCCCGCTGATTGGTTATTAAAATAGAGGCCAAGCTACATCCGGGAGTTTTTCGCTTAACGCTATGTAAAACCAAATGCTATACGATTGGTTGAGGTTTGGCGTATTTTAGAAAAAGTAGCAAAATCAAAAAATCAAAAAACTTGTTTCATCCGATAGCACAGACTTCAAGCTTTAATGTGACGTAATTTGTGAACGCATGCGACCAACATGAGATGCAACATGGCTGCCTGAAAAGCTGGCTTTCTTAAAAGTAAGTAAAACATTGACTTTCTACATCAATATCTCGTCACGAATTCGACATTGTATTATGAAATATATATCATAATGTAGCTTATTTTGTCAAGATTACAATGATACCAAACTTTATGGGGTAAAACACAACTGTTTTTGAGAAAATACGCCGAAACTGGGAGGTTTTTCACGCTTTGCGATTCAGACCGGTTTACATATGGCAGCTATTTATTATTACCTCCAAAATCCTCACTTAGAAACTCACAAATTTGAATGTTTCATTTGATATACAATTACCCCTATTTACAATGTCAAACAACAAGATCACTAGGCTTTTATTCAACATGAAAAGTTTTTATCACTTGTGGTAATTGATGATCAATAAAAGAATCAGACCAGATCAAAAATCCAATAATTGTCCACTTAAGAGGCTAACTGCATGAACGATCTTGAGTGCTTGTTTTATAAAAGCTGTACTTGACTGATTCACCAATTTACAATATTTTCTTAGGCCTGCATGAATTTACATGAAAACTACCAAGATACTATCATAAGGAGTATGCAATTTGTTCTTGAGTGACCACACTTAATGGGATTTCTGTTTGCCAAGAGCTTAAGTCAACAGACCTTGCACATCTCATTATCCGAAAGTGGGTTGTCAGGGGCAACCAGCTGAAAGTGTCAACGGATTAAGCTCAGCCTAATCTGACCCACAGTTATAAAAGGTCAAACTAACCAATGCAAAACTATAGAGTTTGCTGAGCAGGAAATAAAAGTGAAATGTATGTGATATACTTTACGGTATTTACTTATTTATTGCACTTTGTGTAGTACTTCAAAACCGTGTCGACTTTTGGTTTTGCACGTAATTGCGCGCTAGTGTACAAATATCAATGTTACGAGTGCAATGTTGATGTATATATCTTGCTGATAGTTAGTTCTTTTCCACCATATGATATATCTTACAGTGCTAATACCTACTTTGTTTTCAATTTACTAGAAGTAAATTGAAAAATATGGTATTTTCTAAATTTGGGCGAAAATGCACAGTTTTTTGTATGACGTATTCGGACTTTTCCAACGTGCGACTGTTAGGGTTAATACAGTCAGTAAGCCATGAAGGGAAGGTCTATATAATTACCTGTCAACAACTACAATTCGATGATCTTTGATACCACGTCTACGTGCGTTGACACAGTCAGAAAGGAGCACTAGGGATGAGGCTGAAGATGGGAAGGTTGAGTCTGATGGCCATTCTGTGTACTGAATGAGGTGTATCTCTGTCGGTGTATTCTAGCAAAACACAATTGTAGAATATTTATAGACTAATTACTGGTGTTATTTGATCCGAGCTACAATGTATATAAACAATGCATCGTTTGCTGAAGTTAGAGTTGTCCATGGTAACGAGGCAAAGTCGGTGTGAAATGGTAGTCCCGGTGTAGCATGAATGTAAGTCCCCCGTTCTTATTGTCAGGGTTATACAGTAAAGTAAAGGCAAACAACTCTCACGCAACATTAGTTTCACGCTTTGTTCCGTGATGGTCTATGGAAGGCGGACTACCATTTCAGGGAGACTACGATTACTTTCACACCGGGTCAGTGTATCATTATTTCAGCCCAAAGTACATCATTTTTATACTATTTTACGAGAGCCAAGTTTAGAGTAGTTCATTGATGTTCTAATTCATTGATGTTGTTGATTAGAATGTAATTGTGAACAAATCAATTAACATGATTACTTTATCATAAGTGTGTTGCTTCTATATCAATTTACTTATTTATTTTGGCTTTTCTTAACGTGCACCTGAACAGTAGGCTGATTTTGAAAAAATCAAAGTTTTGATTTTTTATCGGGCTACCCTCTCATTTGGTGCATTAGGGGTACAAAATACCACATACAAAATTGTACCACTTTTCATGATTATTAAGGGGGTGCTACCGACCTTTGAACTTTTGTGTGTTAAGTCAATGGGATTTTAAGACATGTTTTAAAATGCCTTCAAAATTCATCATTTTTTAAAATGATTGTACTAAAATCAATATGTGTTGTGTATAAGGGTCTAATCGAAGCAATTTGCTAGGAAAATGTCAGAAGCAGTCATCAAATAGACATAAAAATGCAATTTGTTGAAAATTCTATCATTTGGGTGGCAGCAAAAGATCCAACAGCCATGGCCTCTTGATAAAATAAATCTGTTTGTTATTATAAACAATAATAGTATATTAATTGTTGAAAATCTTTTATCCTTTGTTTATGTGATACCTTTTTTATTTGACACACCTTGAGCATAACTCACAATCACTTTAATATTTTTTTCTCCTGAGAAAACATCATAAAGTTTAAAAGTCAAACACTTGAAAAGCAGCACAAGAAACAGAACTTACTTTTTGAGAGGCCATCAAAATTTGGAATTGAATTAATGAAATAATGATTCTGAATCAAGGTTTGTTTGTTAACATCATCAACTAGTTCAAAGTTCATTTTCTGCCATAGCTTGTCCAATGCAAGTTGCACCCTGGTAATCATATCACAGTACTAAAATCAAAGAGTATCATATGAGCGTCACATTGTATTGAACCTGGGTGTCAAAACACTTGAAACTGTTGACAACTATTCAATGAAGGATGAAAGTGCAAATCCTGTTAAGTGGTGTTAAGCATGTGGGTCATTAATCAAATATAAAATACTTGTGGTTCCAGTTATTCATTGAAATTTGTTGTAATAGTTGGGGTAATGAGATGATTATTTTCTATAATTTATGTTTCAGACTTCTGCAATGACTTTATTTTCTATTACTAATTCATCATGCTATTTGAAACTGTGTGCTTTGTCAAATTCTAAACAAGTTTAGGTCTAAAAATAAAGGCTGTGCTATAAATAGGGTTTGCTCCCTCACCAGAGTTTTTTTGTTTTTTCAATTTTGTGAATTACATTGAACTTAAAATCAATACATATGCATGTTTTAAGGAAGATAGACATTTTAACTAAAACATTAGGACATGATTTTTCACATTTTCTTCTACAGTCAGGAGAAAACTGCCAAGATTTATAACAGTCCTAAAAGCCCATAGACTTTACATGCAAAAGTTCAGAGGTCGGTAGCACCCCCTAAATATAAATGAAAAGTGAAATTTTTTTACATGTGGTGTTTTTAACCCATAATGCACCAAATGAGAGGGTAGCCCGATAGAAAATCAAAATTTCGATTTTTTTCAAAATCAGCCTACTGAACAGTAATAATGAATGCGTAAGTTTAATTTACCGACCTACGATTGACGGTTTCAATGCATATTTAACGCAGTGTATGTGGAATATTAATATACGATTTTAGATTATTTTTGATACTTTCATAAACATAATTATACAGAGCTGTAACACTCTTTAGATCATAAATGACCGTTTTTCAATGCATGTAGCACATCATGTACGGTAAATGAATCTGCACAACCACCCTAGTAACAGATACTTCATGACAAGATTAAAATAAAAACATCTTATAACACCAATAAACAGTTCATTAGAACACGAGTTTTCTTTACTTTTTCGAAAAAAATTTTCGTTCTTTCTTTTTAATAATGATAATATAACATTATCCGGCATTTATATGCGCGCTATTTACCGAAGTACCATAGCGCTTTACATTATTACGCTGTTATAAGGAAATCGTCACAATCATTTCACCTTAACTAGATCGCCATCTTAAGACGCAGACCTATCGGAATTTAGATTGTAGTATTCCCCCAACAGCTCCCCAATGCGTCGACGAAGCAATCAGGATTTAAATGTCTTGCCCAAGGACATTACCCGTTGGCCGAAGCGGGGCTCGAACTCGCGACCTCACGATTCGGAGTCCTGCGCTATTCCACTAGACCACGCGAGCTCTTTTGGCGGGTTTAATCTATTTCATTATTTTGTCCTACCCAAAAATATATAATGTTCACAGCAAAATGGCACAAAACATAACGATAACCGATAACATTTGTAAACATTGTAAGTTTGAATAAATCTAGTGGACACATTATTTTTTCTAGACAATTAAAAATAGCAATAGATTAACATTTTACCATATATATCGAGTTATCTGTCTTGAAGAGTAGCAGTTTGGTTTCAATAGTGTTCCCATTCTGAACGGTGTTGGTGGCCTCGATGACAAATGGACCACATTGGAGTGACTCATCGGACGGCAAATATGTACCGTATGTCTGTGAAAAGTGGTTAGAAAAGTTAATTATATCTGAAGAAAGCAAAGTGAAATTGTTTAACAAATATAAAATCTCTAATGCCCAATAATATTATGTACCTATGTAATGATAGGTAGAGAAAGCAAACAACGTCAAAGTACCAGTTAACATCGTTGAAATATTTTACACAAGCATTAACCCTAACTCCCAAACGCTTAAAAACTATCTAATTTCTTGATTTTTGCTGTTGGATTTTGTTGGACTGTGTTAGGGTTATGGTAGCATGTCTACTATGCACTTATAGACCTTCATAACCCTAACCCCCCCAAACGCTTACAAACGCGTCCCGATCCCATGTCCACCTTTGGCAAGCCATCGAGTATGGCCTGCTATGGCAGCCATTTCGTGCCCATCTGTATCCCCCTGTATGTGTGACTTATTTGGACTTAAGCGAATTTCTTGATTTTTGCTTGTTGGATTTTGATGGACTGTGACGTCCCTGAACGACGTGTTAGGGCTATTAGCGCATGTTGCCCTGAAGTATCCTCATTATGTGTCTGCTACAGCAGTTACTGTACACATATGTGAGTTGGAAGCAACACATGACAAATAAAGAACTGTATGGTGGCATACCCTA
This sequence comes from Ophiothrix spiculata, assembly GCA_000969725.1. NCBI lineage: Eukaryota > Metazoa > Echinodermata > Ophiuroidea > Amphilepidida > Ophiotrichidae > Ophiothrix > Ophiothrix spiculata. The sequence continues at coordinate 36,398 of JXSR01S006935.1, read as the reverse complement.
CGTCACCTCTAAAAACGCTACCCGGAGACTAACATTTACAGGGCATTGTAAGAGAGCTAAAGAGTGTCCAGTACCCAAACTAGTCACATGGCAGCCTACCCAGGGAAGAAGAACCCAAGGACGTCCCATGAAGACCTTTGTGGATCTGCTGCAAGATGACACCGGGTACCAGACAAATGAAATTGAATCCACCATGAATGACAGACGTCTTAGGAGAGCCATCATCAATGCCCGACAGCAAGAGTCGCCGGAGTAAGAGTAAGTAAGTAAGTAAACATATCGTTTGAAACTATTCAAGTAGGCGCAAAAATATCACATTTTTGGTGAAATGCAAAAATTCAAATAACTTTATTCAAAAAAACCACCTTGATTTCCTAATTTATATTGTAACAGAACAACAACTAACTTAAATACAATTGAAAAAGTTAAACAGTCCGTTTTTAAGATTATAATCTTTTCCATCACATTATCCAATACAAGGGCATATATAGATATACATACTTTTGGTATTGTTGTCCAAAATGCTGTGAATGTTTGTATGCTGTAATATTTGATTACAATAATTTTAAGTGTCCTTATTAATGACTTTTTGCATTTTTAGCATTAATGTAACCTCGATATGAGTTATAAAATGGCTACCCAAATATATAGTATAAATTTAATGCATTTCAAAGCCATATGAAAATCTTTAAGATTAAAAAAAAAACCGTTATGTGAATAATATCAATACCTCATCCATCTCATCGGGATTATAAACTGTTATAATTGTTTTCATCTCGTAATCAAACATCATCCTCCAGAAATCGGTTACTGTATTTGCCAATGGCACCTGTGTTGTGAGATACATATTACGCTTGCCATGACCCTGCACAAAGAATTCAGAAGAATAAAATGATGGTAAGTTATAGAAGTCTATGTTTGATATTGCAAAATTGTGTTTGAAAATAGGACAAATATTGTTAGGTATATATTTCGCATTACATGGCCTTGCAAAGATTGACGTTAAATTAATATCGGAATCTCTATCAAAATTTCGATGACTTTACTGTCTTTTAAGCGGCATAGCCATGACTTGTCGTTTTGATATTTTAGTTTTCCTCATGGCTGAGTACAAAAGACGATAGCGGGACCTTCCATTCATGCATTGCATCAATGTGATTTTTTTGTACAAGTTGTAAATGAATGAGGATAGTAATGAACCATAACACAATCTGCAGACTTTTTCTTATTCTGCATTTCAGAAATGTTTTATCACCGTCATTAGCCTGTACAAAAAGGCCTATCATGCCCATAAGAAGCAAGTCATGATATGAAGGTGCTGAGCGGTACGCAAAACTATTTTCTGAAGTGCGAAATTTCGACTTATTCTATCACGAAGTTTCGGCATACGTTAAGGCGAAATCCCGTGATACGTATGGCGAAATGTCGTGTTACAAATGTCAAAAATTCGGGTCGCAAGTCGAAATTTTTGGTCGCCACACAAAATGTCGCCTCGCAACCCAAAATGATGCAAATAAAGCTTCGAAACTTTACCATATGAACGGTTTCAAGCTTTGATTTAATATCCGAATTTGAATTTATGTATCAGGATTATTCTCCAAATTTGTCAGTTCAAGTTTCTCCATATCATACTTACATGACAGAATGCTGCATTGACGAATTCGTTGCTGTTTTCATCGCCAGGCGTTGAAAGCTTGGGACGACTAGTATCGGCTTTTGTTCAAAAAAAAAATCAAATCAAAGCTATTAAAGTATCATTAAATAATGGTTTAAATGAAAATCAAGAAATACCCTATGGCACGTTTATATAGTTTCTGTACTGCTTCCTCACTACAATTAAACTGACAAACAAATTATTACCACTTTTAATGTGAACGCGACTTTCATTTTAGTATCCGTTCAGCGAATAAAATCTGTTGGTATGTTAAAAACAATGTTTTAAAGCACCATAAAGTGGCATACTCATACGTTTTTGTAAGGAGGAGCCAATTTGAAAAATTAATTTGGGCAGAACCATAAAGCAAAAAAAAATTCATAAGATTCATTCTTCAAAACCAGTAGATTGACTTACGTTTGACAGTTTCGTATACTCGGTCAGCATACTTCATCAGAAATGTGATGATCCAGCTTCTGACTCCCGACGACGGCCTGTTGGTGGCGTCCTTCCAGGAGATGATGACGTCAAAAGAGGATTTCTGATGAAGTATGCTGACTGAGTATACGAAACTGTCAAACGTAAATTAATTTACTGGTTTTGAAGAATGAATCTTATTAACTTGATTTACCAACAAACCTGATGAACTTATTTTAAGGATAAAAAGAATATTGTTGCGTTGCCCTCCGCGCCGGGTCGTAAATCTTAAAAATGCTATTTTTCCCCTGAATTTGACTTATTTTATGATTTTCTACATTTTTAAACAAAATGCACAGCAAAACTATGACATTTTCATTTTTATCCCAGATTATAAGCTATTAAATAGCTCTAATCTGGGATAAAAGTACGATTGGCGGGTACGTATGGGTAATTTTGGGTTTAAGAAGGGCAATTTAACCAAATTAATTGGTCGTTTTCTTCACGATTTTTCTTCCGTTTCCCTTTCATGTTTCTTTTCGTCACGATTTTCCCACGCCATTGTTGGTGCCATATCTTATGTTTGTTCGATACTATTTTGAAGGAAATTATGTAGTTGAAAATACAATAATAAAAACTAAAGGCTGGATCACGTTTTATCATAATATTTCTAGTATCAACTGCTAATGTCTTTGGAAAGTTCATTCAACCGAGTTTTTCTCATTGTAAATGTTCCATACTTATATAGTAGCCGATATTTCCTATTGGCAGTGTCATATGTTGACATCTCCGGCGACATTTATGACCACGGATGCTACAGTACACATCCCTTTGGCGTGGAACATTTTTCACAAGTCCAAATAATAATATCGGATTATCTGAGGTCACTGTCACAAAAAAACAATTTTTATTACTCATTTCATGTGTTGGTGTATGTATTCCAAATGTGTTAATATTGTTTAAACTACTGAACGGGTTTTTGTCAACTAAATTTTAGAATGCCTTGATCTATTATGTGTGTGCTTTTTGATAATAAAATAGCCGGAAATGAGAAAAGATGACATTGAATTCTGTAGAAATAGGACAAAATACGTGCCAAAGTTATCAATTTCTTCGTTTGAAGTTCTGCGATTTTTTTCGGCTTACATGTCGACGGCACGTTTTGATATATCCAACTTTACAAATTCAAAGATCTGTCATTGCTTTAATAAAAGCATATCAACAACCAAAAACCCCACATGTTATAGTATAGAAAATATTGGGAAGGCAGGACTTCAACTAATCGATATTTGACATCATGACATCGCTCATGTATCTCAAGCATTATGATTGAATAAGGACAAAATAAGTCAATATGAATGTGGAGCACTACAAACTTGTATTAATAATGTCCCGTTTATTGGGGTTTGTTATGCTTGGGAGTATTTAATTTTGTCTTTTTTGTCTAGTTTCTCAAACAGGGGTTCTGACCAATAAAAGGTCACATGCATTGATGGGTCAAATCATTAAGACGATCGATCCTTGTTTCTTGCTGAGGTAATTTTTTAACAAAAGTATTCATAATAAACGGTACATTTTGACATACACTCTTGACATTAAATGTGGAATACACTTTTATATCTGTTTTCATCTTGAATAAACCCGTGACGTGTGCTCTTAGCTCTCGTTTCTAGTTCATTGCATATACAAGAAGTACTCACTGGGTGTGTATTTGGTATTTCGAATCTTTGATTTGTTTTCTGGTAAATTCCCAATAGCATATTCCATCTTTGACAATGGCGGAAACATGCTGTTTAGTGTCTGTAAAAAAAAACAGTGGAAAAATAAAAGGAGTTTATCTTTTATAATTTATTGCTAAATGCACAGCAAAACTATGACATTTTCATTTTTATCCCAGATTATAAGCTATTAAATAGCTCTAATCTGGGATAAAAGTACGATTGGCGGGTACGTATGGGTAATTTTGGGTTTAAGAAGGGCAATTTAACCAAATTAATTGGTCGTTTTCTTCACGATTTTTCTTCCGTTTCCCTTTCATGTTTCTTTTCGTCACGATTTTCCCACGCCATTGTTGGTGCCATATCTTATGTTTGTTCGATACTATTTTGAAGGAAATTATGTAGTTGAAAATACAATAATAAAAACTAAAGGCTGGATCACGTTTTAACATAATATCTATAATTTCTAGTATCAACTGCTGATGTCTTTGGAAAGTTCATTCAACCGAGTTTTTCTCATTGTAAATGTTCCATACTTATATAGTAGCCGATATTTCCTATTGGCAGTGTCATATGTTGACATCTCCGGCGACATTTATGACCACGGATGCTACAGTACACATCCCTTTGGCGTGGAACATTTTTCACAAGTCCAAATAATAATATCGGATTATCTGAGGTCACTGTCACAAAAAAACAATTTTTATTACTCATTTCATGTGTTGGTGTATGTATTCCAAATGTGTTAATATTGTTTAAACTACTGAACGGGTTTTTGTCAACTAAATTTTAGAATGCCTTGATCTATTATGTGTGTGCTTTTTGATAATAAAATAGCCGGAAATGAGAAAAGATGACATTGAATTCTGTAGAAATAGGACAAAATACGTGCCAAAGTTATCAATTTCTTCGTTTGAAGTTCTGCGATTTTTTTCGGCTTACATGTCGACGGCACGTTTTGATATATCCAACTTTACAAATTCAAAGATCTGTCATTGCTTTAATAAAAGCATATCAACAACCAAAAACCCCACATGTTATAGTATAGAAAATATTGGGAAGGCAGGACTTCAACTAATCGATATTTGACATCATGACATCGCTCATGTATCTCAAGCATTATGATTGAATAAGGACAAAATAAGTCAATATGAATGTGGAGCACTACAAACTTGTATTAATAATGTCCCGTTTATTGGGGTTTGTTATGCTTGGGAGTATTTAATTTTGTCTTTTTTGTCTAGTTTCTCAAACAGGGGTTCTGACCAATAAAAGGTCACATGCATTGATGGGTCAAATCATTAAGACGATCGATCCTTGTTTCTTGCTGAGGTAATTTTTTAACAAAAGTATTCATAATAAACGGTACATTTTGACATACACTCTTGACATTAAATGTGGAATACACTTTTATATCTGTTTTCATCTTGAATAAACCCGTGACGTGTGCTCTTAGCTCTCGTTTCTAGTTCATTGCATATACAAGAAGTACTCACTGGGTGTGTATTTGGTATTTCGAATCTTTGATTTGTTTTCTGGTAAATTCCCAATAGCATATTCCATCTTTGACAATGGCGGAAACATGCTGTTTAGTGTCTGTAAAAAAAAACAGTGGAAAAATAAAAGGAGTTTATCTTTTATAATTTATTGCTAGGTTTAGACTAGGCTAAGTCTATGCTATGCTGATTGTATGTTGGTATTTGGCCATGAAAAGGTCACCAATGGTGGAAACGTTGTACGACTATACCGTATTACAAACAAAACAATAAAACAGTTTCAGACCAAGAAATAAGAAATTATGGATCGTCATTTTAGAAATCTCGTGAAAGGTCAAACAATTAAAAATGTTAAAAACTTAAGAAGAAGCATATTGAAAGAAAACCTATCTGAAAATACTAGTTGACATTTTTGACTACAACCATTCAATAAAAATGCATATATTTTGGAAATCGTCATTTAAATATTTTTGGGCTTTTGGGGGCACTGTCTTGCATTTATTTTGTATTGTTTGTTTGTTGGTTGGTTGTTTAACTTTGTTATTTCTACGGAATAACTGTCTCAGGCCTTATTTGCCTTTTGATTATGTCATTTTGCGCTTTTTACTTATATGTTGCCATGTGTATGTATGATATGATATTGGGAAAAAAACAGAATCAGAGTCAGAATTATATTACTTAATGTTGAAAATTTATCAGATACTACAAGGAAAATGAAACTGCGATTATTTAATTTAAACAATAGAATGCAGGCTACAAACATACGACCAGCCTAGCCTAGACTTTGTCTAGCCTAGAATTGGTCATGCTACATGCAATACTTGTCAACATCTATACAAAAAAGTAGGCTTTAATTTTGAAAAAAAGGAAAATGATTTCGTCGTTTCCTCTTTAACTCTTTCACTCCGGAATAAAATTTTAACAATATGTCCTATTTGGACGGCAAGCCGCTCAGAGCGGCTCAAAGACACCTCACTTTATGATAGTATATGATAATTGTAGTGCACCAGGGTTACCCTTTTTGCTAATAAAAATGATGATGTTAGATGGCCCTTTGTTTCAACTGATTGCTGGGAAATTTTCAACCAATTTGGGTTATAGTTTTATTTTTAGAGCATTTTGAATAAATTGTGTCAAATTAGAAATTTTGGCCAATCGTGCACGCATTTGAGAGACGCTGTGAGCAGCTTGCCGGATTGAAAGAGTTAACATGTAACATGATGACGGCAATTGATGCAACAGTAGTTCATACATGATCGTAAAATTGTACGGCGAAAACAAAACAAAGGATAAAAAAGAAACTCAGTTTATCGTCAAATTTATGTTGGTGTTTTTAAGAGTTATGAGTCAGTTAAGCATCGTTACAATCTCAGTATTATATCTCGTATAGGAGCTCTCCACACGGGAGCGTCAAATCCAGATGCATCTAGATGAATGTGCATTTCCGAAGTGCAGATTGCGTTCACACGGTCGTGCGTTAATCTGACTTTCTACCGTGACGCGTATTGACACGCCTATATAGCGCCTGAGTGTGTGTGAGAGTGAAAATAGCGCAACAACGCATATGTATACGCACTGTCACTTACAGTTGTGCAATCGTTTGTTGAAGTCCAGTTTAATCTAGATGCATCAGGGATAATAGAGATTCGGGATAGGAATCTGGTATATCTTGCCAACGGAAACAACGAAGCTTCCGGGGCAATTTGGCATTTGGGGTTCCCAGGTTTATTATGTATCACGTACAAGCTCATTAGCATACACGATTTTGTAAACACAATTCTCCGAAAATTATCTTGAATTTCAGTGCAATAAAAGTGAAAAATAAATACAACCAGACCCATAAATCATTAGATACACTAATTCTGAACAACTTTTGGCTGATGGTACTATAAGTTCACCGACACAAAGAGTGAAATTTCCATTTGAAATCGGCTGAGTAAGCTTAAAAATTTCGAGCACACCACGGCAACCAATCTCTTAGTTACAAGTTCGAATTCGTACAGAACCAGCTAACGAGAACGCGAACTTAACATTCTGGCTATTGTGTTATATGTACACGCCGCCCGAAGATTCCTCTGCGCATGGGTTGTACGGCATAATTTACATATTATGTATTAAATGTCGCCTTAATCAGCTGTTTAAACAAAAGACTGTGCACATGCTACCTTAATCAGCTGTTTATAACAAAAGACTGTGCACATGCTACCTTAATCAGCTGTTTATAACAAAAGACTGTGCACATGCTACCTTAATCAGCTGTTTATAACAAAAGACTGCGCGTATATATCAGCTTTTAATGACTACCAAATATGGTCAAAGCAATGGCCTCGGAAGAAACGCGAGAGAAACAGGGCCCTGGATGCATCTGAATGTGCGAAGTACAAATTGATTTACCCGTGTGAAGAGCCCCATAATGTACCTGAATAAAGATTGGAGCAGGTAAATATTGTACAGCAAGTAAGTTACGACCAGTAACAAAAAGCTGTCTAAAGAGTAAAAAAAGCACCCACTAAACTTATTTCATCGATAGAATGTGTTTGTATATTTGATTTTTAGTATCTGTATGTCAGCGCATAATATGCGTATTGTATATGAGACATTCAAATACCTTGAACTGTGCGCGTATGTAGTTGTCCTGACCATCTTGTGCCTCCTCGACTGCACGCCACGTCTGCTCTACTTCGGATGTAGATAAAGTAGTTTGGCCACAGAACAAAGCTTCCAGTAGTGCGTCGTGCACAAATGTGTATTGATGCTAATGGTAGGAGATTAGAAGTATTATTGTTTGTGGTGAGTATTTGTTACAATTGCAGATATAAACATAAATCTGATAAATATTATTATTTTGTAGCACTCACACACCCACTCACAAAAAATATACATGGTATTACGCTATGCCTCCCTAGTTTGTAATTCTACACAGCTCCAACACATTCTACAGGTGGACACGGGCCACAGAGGCTGACATAAGCTCCAAATCATGCTAATTGCACGTCAGTCACGATAGAAACTAGTTTTATCATTATTTTACCTCTGTCTGTATCATTCCAGGGCGGTGGTGGCGCATCTTTTTGACGAAGTTAAACACATCCACTCTGCCTTCTGCCCTCGCCATTTTCAACATACCATCTATTGCGATGAAGGTTCCTGTACGTCCTATACCGGCGCTAAAATCGAGAAAAATAAATACATATGTCACGATAGCACTCGTGTTCGGAGTGGATTTGTTAAAACTCTGTAAATCTATCGGTCGGTCAGATACTTATATTCATTACCTACGGCTTTTAGGTCCTTATGTTATCAATTGAAGCAAAGTACAACCACTTGAAGACCTTTGTTATTTCTAAATGAAACAATTTTTTCAGATTTACAGCTGTTAAGGGGCCTGTTAACCCGGCCGTTTGTTCGGTAGCAGAATTTAGTTTTTCTGCATTTTCTGATACTTCAGCATGTTACCTTTTATTACAGACAATAAAATACTACAAAACAAAAGTGTTAAACTTGTTTATAGGTAAAATTAAAAGATCATTTTGACATTTTACAGTAAAATA
>JXSR01S006934.1:24785-35282 GCA_000969725.1 Ophiothrix spiculata | reverse complement strand
CCCCATACCTCAAATCGCACCTGATGTTTGCAATCACTTTTGTAGTAAATCATCTCATCTTTCTGATATCTCTCTCATCTACTGACTGAACTAACATTTTTCGGAGAGTTTTGTACGGTTTCATAGTTATATTTATGGAATTTATGAAAAGTACAATGCACTTTTAAGAAGTACTATTTGTTTGAAATTCTTCAATTCTTTTCTTTTTGTTTTGTAGTTCCATTGACAGCGACCTGCAACCCATCAACAGTCACTGCAACAGCAGCGGCAGGACAAAACACCGCTACAGTCAACTTTGCAGCAACACCATCTGGAGGAACTGCACCATATCAAACCACTATTTATAATCCACAAAATCCTAATACCGCCTTTAACGTCGGCACCACTGTAGTTACAGCAGTAGTTCGAGACAATGCTGGAGGAACTGCTACTTGTACGTTCAACGTTGTTGTAAATGCAGCTGCAGGTGAGGACCTTCTAGTTCCCTTTTATTCCTCTGAGTCAATGTATATTTTTAGTGAAACATCTGTCATTGTTACGTAACAGATATCCCACAGGTGTGATATTTCTGCAACAATAATGGGGTGCAATAAATATGTATAATATATATTTAATAAAAACTCTAAACCCTTACACAGACCCTTATCCAAACTACGGGTTTTTTTTTGTTCCGCTGGTCACATACCTAACAAGTGTTTTCTCCCCCATAACTCAATCCGCACCGGATGTTTGCAATAAGTTTGTAGTAAAACATCTCATCTTTCTGATATCTCTCTCATCTACTGACTGAACTAACTTTCTTCTAAGAGTTTTGTACGGCTTTATAGTCATATTTATGCAATTTATGAAGAGTTTTAAGTAATATTTTTTTGGAATTCTTCAATTCTTTTCTTTTTGTTTTGTAGTTCCATTGACAGCAACTTGCAACCCATCAACAGTCACCGCAACAGCAGCGGCAGGACAAAACAGCGCTACTGTTAACTTTGCAGCAACACCATCTGGAGGAACTGCACCATATCAAACCACTATTTATACACCAAACAATCCTAATACCGCCTTTAACGTCGGCACCACTGTAGTTACAGCAATAGTTCGAGACAATGCTGGAGGAACTGCCACATGTCAGTTCAACGTTGTTGTGTCTCAGACTGCAGGTGAGCGTTTTCTTCTTTCATTCCTTTCGTTATGTTTATTGTTATCACTGTAATTATTCCCTTGCCGTTCTTAAATGAGTGACAAAGAAGATGACATAGTACAGAGAGGGTCTATTTTTGTAATGATGATGCTGAAACATTTCACTATTCCTTTTTTTATGCGATTCTTTGAAAAACCGATGCACATGTAATTTGTATTTATCGTTTTTTCAACTGATTCAATATTTTCGATATACTTTTTGCATTCAATGAATAATTGTAGACATTGCATGTTTCTTAGTTATCACAGGCAGCAACAATTATTTCAGTCATGATAATTATACAAATACATACTTGCATGAATGTGATGTAAGCATTTGTTTCAAAATTTGCAAGCTCTCAATATTTTGACCTTTTAACCATTTACAAATTTGTACGATTGGTTTATGCCATTGACTGTGACCCGATACGTGTCATTAACAATGAAAAATTTAGGAAACCCAAATTGTTTTAACTTTGCTTAAAAGTGCGTGACTATTTAAAAAATTTAACTCATACGAGTTCTGTGACGTCCCGCCACCCTATGCTGAGTTTGCACTTTTAACTATGAGACATGATATTCTGTAATGAGTCACTTGTCGCCAAGCAAGGTGATATCAAGGTGGCTAGATTTTTTTATTTGAAAATACGGTGCTGAATTAAGTGCATTCCTACATTTAAGTTACCGACTTTGATACGGTGTGAAAGTAATCTTAGTCCCCTGAAATGGAAGTCCGCCTTCTATAGACCATAACGGAATAAAGCGTGAAGCAAATGGTGCGTGAGACTTTACTGTACAACCCGGACAATAGGAACTGGGGACTTACATTCCTGCTACAACGGATTAAATCTAAGAGTGTGCGGGATTCTACGCTCTATTACAACAAATAAAAAAAATGGTCCTACGCCGCTTTTGTTATGCATATACTTATTATGTAATGTTTGCTTATTATCATGCAGGTTAACCCCAAGGGATAAAACCATATAGAAAAACTAAGATATTTTTTGAAGATAAGAAATAGGTTAGAATCTGACCAGTTAAAATACACAAGTTAATATGCAAAATTATCTTAACAGACTAAGATCAGTCTAGGAACTTGTAAACCATAAAATGTATATAATTATCCTAGAAAATATAGATAACTTTCTTTCTTCAGTCAGACAATTTTTTCAAATTTAAACAAGTAGCAAATACCAAAATTAGTGTTTCTCTGAAATATTAGCATGTATTCTATACATTTCGTGTAGAATTATCCTTCACTTATTAACAATCGATCAAAAGTTCAAATGTTTATTCTTTAGTATATAATCTTTCCATTTTATTTTACCCTCTCTATCAAGATTTCAAATATGATCGGAGTTATTGTTGTCGTTCCGCAAATTAGTCAATTTTTGACCTCGACAGATCACAAATTTGGTGATCATTTACACTAAATTTTTCTATAAAAGACTGCTAATATATAAAAAAAGATTCGAAATAAAAATATTGGTCAAATTCGCGGAATATTAGATGCATAATATAGTACTACTTTAATAGAGTTTAAAAGAGCGTGAAGTATCCAAGAAGTACGCGCGTTTAACCTAGATGGTCTGTTTAAAACTTGCGTGGTTTGAGGAAAAGTCTCAGACATTGATTTTATACTAAAACTAACAGATGATCGTTTTGAAAAACGTTTGGACATGACTTTGACGTTGATGCTTTTCATTGGCAGCAATTCTAATAAGAGTAGAATTTTCTTTACACTTTCGTTAAAAAAAAGAAGATAAATGAAAATGCGTGACTCACGATGCAGTAGAAATGACAACGTTTTTTTTTATAACACGTAAAAATATATAATAAATCAGGAAAGGGTTTGCAGAACTGTTTTTAACCATAGATTTTAATTTCACGAAATAAAAATCTTGTTGCAAATTAGATTGGACACAATAAGATTGAAATTGAAATATTTGTATTACTAGTCGCCTTATTCTGTCAAAAATGACAAAACCGTGTATTTTTTGACACATACTGTATGCCATGCTTTATGTCCATTAATACTGAATATCACGTATCAAACATATACTTGTATTGAAAATAATAATGTAACTGTTAAGGGTATGTTTATTTTACGTACACTCTGTATTTGTCTATATAGTGATAAAGTTAACTTTTGCACTGACTAAATAGCCTTGATATTATATAATTGATACCCTTATATAAAGAGCTTCAAGTATCAAGTTGGGTCAAGTTTTATATTTAACAATCATTTTGACACTAAATAGAATCAGACTAAAACGGATATTGTTAATGTTAGAAATGCGTATTAGACTTCTTCATGATGTTCATCATTAAACATTTCTCACAAAAAGTGTCCCTGGATCACACCAAAATTAATGATGTATGATAATGGCAAAATACGAAAAGAAAAAAAAAACCAACCAATTGATCCGCTTGAACTGTATTTCACCTATGACAGGCTTCAAGGTGAATAATTGTAAATGGTCTAAGAGGCAGATATGTGCGCTTATTAAAACAATCTTTTGTGTGATAATGCCTAGTCAGCAATCAGTAACGACACTGTCAAGTGTTTGAATATAAGATAGATCAGTATGACATTATTAGCGGGTCAGTTCTTGTGTTTAGTTTGCAAAACGAACCAATTGCTTAGTTTGGTAACTTTGTGATGCTTAGGCCGAGTAAAAAAAATAAATATGTTTCTCGTCCCCTCCCGCATCGTTTTTAAAGGATTTTGAAAAATATTTTTTATTTTTTTATTTCATGCATAACTTGTTTGTAAAAAGTGTTTGAGAAGTTTAAGTCTGTGCAATAGATTTGCTTCCGTTCAATAAGCATTTTAATACATATTTTGTTTCAATCAACCCTACAGTATGTCCAAAACTCAAAAATGAAAAGGGCCTCCTCCTCTTTCAATAACACATCTGGTATCGATATGTTGGGTGAGAATGGGCCATTAATAGGCGATTTTGCATTGCCACTGAAATAAAAAAAAAAGAGTACTTCTTCCTCCCTTTTTTCAAAAACGTGGACGAGAAACATGTTTTATTTTTTACTTGGCCTTATTATGTGAGTAAATAAACGTAATATACATGCACCTAGTCTAATTCACAGCCCCACATGGTCGAACAGTATGATTCTAATATATAGTTATAATAATACACTTACATTATGCACTCAATTTTAATGTAAACCTTTACGCCATATAAACATGGTATATATAATACACAAAGCTGCATTGAACAAAAATACACTATGTTAAGTAACAATGTGATAAAATGAATGAACTTTTAACAACTTATTGAATGTGTTAAACAAGTGTTTAAAACATCCCAAGTTCTTTAGAATTGGTTATGGCTTTATGTTTTAAATGGTATGATTTTATACATTAACTTGATAAACACAAAGCATTTTCGTCAATCAATGGTCAAATATTTGGGAAAAGATGACGACCTTGAAGTTTCTGAACCAAATCTCCTCTAAACAGTCTGCCTCTAAATGCAAAGCATGTGTGGTGGAATGTGCATGAAAAGGTCAGGAAGTAGTTTAAGAGAAAAATATAAAGACCCATTTCCTCGAATTGAGCAAAACAAAAAGTAAAATATGGAAATGTATGCATATCAATTAAGCCAAGTTAAAAAAAAATGTAGATTAAAACGGTATACCTTTCAGGAAAAACATATGCATTTTTGAAATGATTTTTAAACTTCTACCGCACAACTTAAATGACGGTCAGTGAAAAAAAAATCATTGACAATCCAGGATTCGAACTTAGGACATTACTATTGATTCTTTCTCCGTATGTACATTTTGTATTGGATACTCTTTAGGCAACGTGTATATTATAAAATGACCTTGACATAATAGATATAGTATTTTTGCAACTTAAAAATTTGAATGATATAACAAGGGGGTATAGCATTATGCAATTTGTACATTTGAACAGGTATAACTTTTTGAAAATAATTCATATCTATATGGGACATTTTAGGCAAAAAGCTGCAAAATGTGCATTTGAGATGGAATTTTCTGAATTTACTTATATGATTATTTTTCCAACTTCACTATTTGAATTATAAAACACATCACATTAGGTTACGTGTATTTATGAAAAAGAATAACATTTAGGAAACATATAACATTTGAAATAGAATAACTTTTAATTTAGTTGTTATAATAATTTGTAACTTTAACATTTATATGATTAAACAAAGATATAACATTAGCCAACGTGTACATTTGAAAAGGTAAAATGTTAATATCTTCAAATGATGATTGCATATGCGAATATGGTATTTCGAGCCTCGGTGTCATTACGTATGTTTAAATCATATATGTGTAAGTTGTGAAATATCCTATAGGTAATGAAGACTTTCCTTTTAAAACACATCATAATAACTTCTCCATTTCCACGTTAAAGCAGAACAAAGCAAACAGGGCAAAACGATTTTTAAATTTTCAGGTCAATTTAACATATAAAATACAACTTTTGGTGGTTTTCCCGGTGGTTTTGTTATCATCAAACTTTTTGGGGTTTTTTTTACCGCAAACGCCTAAACTTTGATGACATTAAATAAAAAAAATACATTTTCTCATTTAGTATTCATTAACAAATAAAACTCTCATGCCTGCCAGGTTATATAATAAAGGTTAAATTTTTCCAGGATAAATCGTTAATTCTATGGATTTGTCCCATTTGTCGTGGTTTTAGATTTCAAGTATACTATGTAAAGTATGTGTCTCCTTTGTACCACATCGACAACTTATTTGTCTGCTTATCAACAAAAAAGGACAATTATTTTTGAAATTTGTAATGCTTTAAGTGTTAATTAGGCATTCAACCATGCTAAAAATGTAAATGATATCAATCTTTGAAAACTTATTGAAATCAATATTTACGGTTTCCCGTCATAAAACTTGTTCCCGGGGAATTGATTCAACATTCACTCAGGAAAAAGTCTTAGGCCGAGGGGTGCCGTGTTGATTAAGTGTGAGAATTTTAACAATACAGATCGAGGGCTTAGAGTCACAAAACCGTAACTGAATTTTGAATAATCTCAAGAACGCAATATCTCAAAACCTGATGGTAGTTTTAGAATGAATGATTGAATATAGATAGATAGATAGATAGATAGATAGATAGATAGATAGATAGATAGATAGATAGATAGATAGATAGATAGATAGATAGATAGATAGATATTAAATAATTCATCCTGAAACTTCCACCAGGTCTTAAAGTATTGTGTTCTCAAGATACGGATTAGTTACTCGTAGAACTCGAGGTGTAATTCTTAAAAATATTCACATTCGGTGTGTTTGATGGTTTGATCTATCAATATATGTGATTCTAATGCATCAAAGAAAAATATAATGATACAAATGACAATAAAACAATTTCTTTTATCTTTTTACCTCAGCGAAGTTTAGGTTCACATATTGTTTTCTTCATAACTAATAATATCAGTATCCATAAAAAAACTGCATTAATCACAACACCCAAGAAATGGATCTACAAAATTTATCTTATACTGAAAGATCTCACTAGTGTTTAAGTCTTTTTTCATTTTGTATGTGATAAAATGTCATCATTTGTTTTTATTTTGTGTCGAAATAGACAAGTATTTGGAATAATCTTATATGTTTAATTATAGATTATTTTTGACCAAAAATGTGTTAAAATAATATTCCTTCTTAATATTCCATCCACAAATAATGTGTTCAATGATGCATAGTTTTGAAAATTTCGTGCTTGAACAAAACATTTTATTGTAACAAAAGCTGACAGTAAACATGAAACTTTCATGTTTACTTTTAGGATTCTTTTAGAATAATTTTGTCAGTGCCATAATTGTCATTTCAGGATATTAAATTGATAAATAGTGTAACTTACAGCAATAACACCCCATTAACATTTTCTCTTTTAAATAATTCTTAATCGCTCAGATGTAACGTGTTATTGGTCCTTGTCTCAATATCCCATCATGCATTACTCATGGTACTACTGAAATAAGTGTTAAAGTATTTTTATGATAAGCCGCATGGCATACTAAGATAAAAGGATCCGTGGAAATGAATTTTCATGTATTACCTTGCGAAAGGCCTTAACTGGACATAACAAACGTAGATAATATTTCGTTTGCATTAATAACATTAGTTTTTTAAATCTAGTTTTAGGATAGATTAATGTGCATAAGACATGACCTTGTCATGTTCTTATCTCTTAAATCGGGAATTAAGGGTCGGGAGTTCAAATATGTTTAGCGGCGCATGTGTGTACTCGCACATGACATTTACTCCCGTGTCTTACTGTCAACCCAGGGGTCAAATGGGTATCGGTATTCGCCAATGAAGGGATGTTGATAGTGTTCGAGTGAGCTGAAAACAGGCTATCAACCATACGTTTTGTCACAAAATGTGCACACTCTTTTGGACCAGATTGTGCTAAACATGAAATATACCTGGTACTACGTCAGTTCTCACATACTTCTTGTAAAACAGGATACATTATGTTAGATTTCAATACTCCTCATTGATAATTATAAATTAAAAGTAGCAACCAACGATTATCTTGTGTTTGCAGGAAATTTTCATGTTTTGTTTTTTTTTATTTAAAGTAGTGTGTTATATTCTTTCCTGCAGAGGGCAAATGACCACAATATTATTCATTCCTTCCAAAATGAAATATTTCATTAGTACCTTGCATGGCGATCATCTTAAAGAAATGACAATTTTTCTGCTCTTGTTGGTTCTTAATACCAAAATTTAGTTTGATGGTACTTTTACTGTGAGTTGATGTCAGCATGGTCACTGGCCACAATTATTCCTTCCTATGTATACAGAAAAAAATGTGGGGTTGTTTTTTTTGTGTTCATTTTTGATTGTCTTGTGAGCGAAATAAAAAAAAAACCATTATTGGAAAGGCACTAGTTTTTCTATTAGAATTATAAGTAAAATGACTTATTGCCAGTGACCATAGTTTTTAAAACCACCTGTTTAGATTTCATTCACAAAATACAGGTTATAATATTGAATGAAATAAATGCGTCCCTGCATTGATCATTCTTGTTGTTTCATCTAATAAATATGAAAACACTTGACTCAATAACCGGACATACAATCACCTGTTTCTAAATACATAAGAGATACATACACGCAATTCTGCGCTACAAAGTAAAAACGCAGTATGTACATTTATACAGCATAGCAGATACGTTTTTATTAAAGTGCAATATCACTTTAATCCAATCCTATGCTAAAAGGTTGTATTTACATATGTTTGATTTAGAAGATACTGCCTTAAAGGAACTGGCCTAGTTTCTTCCCACAACTTTTCCACCTATATACATATTTATTTTTATGCATTGATAGAACATGATTATAGTAATGTAACCTACTAGTATTTTCCCTATTGTGGAATATTTGAGAAAATTTGAAATTCTTTACTAAGTTTAATTTTTTGCCTCCGGGGGTAAATAATGGTGTGAAAACAGTGCTTCTAGTGTCAAATCTGAAAAATATCTTGTTTCTATACCTGTGATTGGTAAACAAATTATTTTTGATTAAATTGATTCTCTTTTAATAATTGTCACTAGAAATTTTGTTTGATCTCGCAACTGGTGAATCCATCCGAGGTACAAATTTAGGATTTAGAAAAAAATGGATATAGTCACACCATTACAAAATGATATATTGCAAATTCATTCTCTCTCATTTTGAGCCATTTCTGTGTAGAATTTTTGCACTTTTTTGTATTTCACTGCATTAAATAGTAAGCTTTAATTAGAGTATTTCTATATGTGTTTAATTCTAAGTGAAATCTAGGCTAGTCCGTTTATTTTATGCAAAAAAAATCGTCTGCTTATTTCTACAAGATTTTTCTAAGGGAAAAGGAAATAACCTACAATATATTTGCAATGCAGATACTGCGCCTTTATTTAGTTAGGCAAAAGTTGTAAAAGAACAAATATAGACGGAGGTCATTCATCAGAATTTGTAATCACAAAATCTATGGTCAATAAGAATTGATAACCAAATCGACTTATAGAACAAGTTTGAGTTCGAGTTACTTAATCAAAACACTTATTTCTGTATAAAAAGAATATTCTTGTGGATTGATTGCAGAGAACATAGCAAATTTTCATGTTCTTGTATTATTTTTCATTACAATTAATATGTTAGATATTCTTAAGTTTACAACAAAGGGCAAATATGTACCAATATGTTAAGACAAAGAAAACGTACCAACTAGTAAATGGAAAAACTTAAGGTTGTAATACACTAAAAGGTGAATGAGACTCATATTTCATTTTTCATATTTATTATTTGCATATAAAAAGAAACCAAGGATTTACAGCAAAACAGCACAAACAAAATTTTAAAAACATATGGAGGAGTAGGCTGGAAGGCCAAAGAGGCCTGTAAAGTAGTCTACCCCCTTGGTAACATAAAAAATACTAAATAAAACAAGACAAGACAAGGACAGGCTCAAAAATCGGAAAACATGAGTCACAAGATGATGTGACGAGATAATTTCTTATTTGAAAGATCATTTGTACTTTTTAATGAGAGATTGCTTAAAAGCATTTCGAAAATGTTTGACAGTTTTTGTCTCTTTAATTGATTTAGGGAGCAAGTTCCAAAGGACGGGGCCGCTAGAACGAATTCCTTGATCAGAAAATGATTTTTTGTTATTTGTTATATTAAGGTCATTGACGTGTCTTGTTGGATAGTTGTGGACATCGGAGCGTTTTGTAAAATAGTTCTTAAATGCTACAGGAAGATCATTTATAGAGTATTTGTACATAAATATTCCTCGTTCTAATGTATACATATCATTTATTGTAAGAGTATCACGATTTGCAAATAATGGTCCAGTATGACTTCTGTAATGACTCTTTAATACAGTTCTTATTGCCCACTTTTGAAGCTTGACTAATTTGGCAATATACAATTTGCATGTATTTCCCCATATAAGGATACCATAGTTGATATAGGGTAAAATCAAAGTACAATAAAGTGTATGTAGAATACGAGTTGGGATAGAAAATTTCAGTTTGTTCATGACACCAATATTACGAGAGATAGTTTTAGAAATGCAATCTATGTGATTTTTCCATGTGAGGCACTCATCAATTAGCACACCTAGAAATGTTGTGCACTTAACTCTTTCCAGAGTAGTATCATTTAAAATAACCATTAAATCATTGTGAACTCGTGAAGTCATATAAGGAGTACCTAAAATCATGTAGTTGGTTTTACTGGCGTTTACTGATAATTTATTTGCCTTGAACCAGTTACTGACTTCCCTCAATTCCTTGTTCACAATAT
>JXSR01S006933.1:6062-18009 GCA_000969725.1 Ophiothrix spiculata | reverse complement strand
TCCTCAAATTTGATCCTTTTCGGATCAAAAAAGTGTGTGTTTGATCCGAAAAGGATCAAATTTTAAGAGTGTACTTTTGATAATGATTATTGTATTGAGATCATGAAATCGGACCCCCCCCCCTCCCGGTTAATAAGGGCTTTGTCATAACCTCAGAACCAAAATAAATTTGTTAGCGATGCTACTTAAAAAACTTGTATCGAAATAAACAAAAACAACACACACACACACCCCCACACACACCCACACAAAAAAAAAAACACCCTTGAACATTCTACAAAAATGGTACAATCAATGTTTTTCCACATGAATGATTTCTAATTATAACTAGACCCAACAATAGGTAAGTAAATACAACAATTACTAAAAAGTACAATTTGATAAATAACAATTCTTTTTTGAATAATTAAGTGACTAACTTACTAAATATAACTTACTTAACAAAGTAAAATACATTTTCTAATGTTTCTATCAAGTTCATTTGTTCATGTTTTGGCTTACATAAATAAAAAGTAATTCTTTTTGGTATTTTTGTTATACATAATATGGTTTCAAAACATCCCTCTCATACCCCCTTCCTTAAAAGTATAATTCTAAGTCAGATTTGACACACTTTTGACACATTTTAATCAGATTTGACATACATCTGACGCACTTCTGTGGGTAGTAGAAATTGTAAGTTGGATTTGACATATATTTGACACGCTTTGTGATATATATTATTTGTTTAAAATTAAATAAGGTAATTTGACATACACATTTTATATTTGACATATATTTGATACAGTAAAATATTTGTCAAATGACATTTGACACAATTTTGTACATCAAATTTGTAGCAAACTGATATACATGAATAATATAGAATTGACACAATTTTTGCTATAAATTTGACATAAAAGTTTCTGAAAGGGTAGCTACCGACATTTTTACCACAAATTGCCATGCACTTGATCTACATAGTGAGAAACCTTATCAACAAAAGAATAGCCATCTTGTTACACAGATGACAAATCCTCCATTTTCTGCATAAACATTCCAATTAACATACACATTACGGTAGTAACTGGCTCCAGAAAAATCGAACCAATTTCGGGGCAAAAATCGATATTTTGGTAAAATTTCATTGAAAATAGCTTCTAAATGTTTAATAAATATAAATGGGTAAGAATTAGGTCATGAATAAGGTCGTATGCATGTTTCAAATTCAAAATGACCACCAAAAGGCTTATTTTCATTAAAAATTGACCAAAACCGCACTTAAATACCTAACATCCTAAAGTTATCAACAGAAACTAACATTTTGAGATACAATAAGATCACTTGTCCCCTAATTATGTACCTTATATCTTTCAAATTATGAATAGCGAAATAGCGAGATCCAAAAATGCTGTCAAAATACGTTTCTAAGCGCAAAACAGCTTGAAGCCACTATGAAACAACATCAAAAGCACTAAACGATCAACATGATGGATGGAAAATGGTTTAGAGAGTAACAACAGAAACATTTATACCTAATTCAGATTTTTAACAGGTTTGTAGTCCAAAATGTCACCATACTTAAAACCTAAAATCTAAAACGGTTGAAAAAAGATGTTTATACGCAAAAACGGAACAAAGCGACTTTAAAACAGCAATAAAACACTATAATGTACAAAATAATCGTTGAAAACGACTATAATGATTACAACAGAGACAATTCTTCTAAAATAAGGCTGTGAACCTGTTAATAACCCAAATTGCACCCATACTACGATCCAAGATAACCACTAAAGTACATGATTTACAAAAATTACCCTTGAAAACTAATTATGCCTTTAAATCATTCTATTTGTTTATTTATTTATTTTTTGCTACAATTGATTGACATTTACGGTTAAAACAATTAATTATGAAATGGGGATGAGAAATACTGGTGTCCCTAATTTGCATAATGTACTTACTAGAAGAGGGTCCAATGATAATTCAAGAACAAATATTCAAAATTGTGTTAAATAAAAAAAAATTACCCTGACAATATCTTCATGTAACCCTTTCTTTTGACACCCTGTATATAATAAAGGTATACTAATTGGCAATGAATTTAAATCTTTAAAAATGATGACAAGCGGGATGACAAGACTTCACAGCGGCATTTGTGAACTTGATCTTTCCTGCTGTATATTTACTAAATTAACATAAAACACTGACAAAGAGTAAATAATGACTTTATAATGTATGTTTAATTTCAAATTCAGTTGCTTTAAACAATTACGAAATAATGTATGGATCGACGCAGGTGTTTTGTGTTTGCAAGATAGCAAGAGAGAAGAAAATGTGTTAAATCAGTTTCAAACATCATTCATGAAAAAAGGCTTCATAAAGAAGCAAGGGAAGTTTGAAAAGTATTTATGAATCAATATAGTTAAAGAATATCTGATATCTATCTATTAATTACAGAGGTGTGAGGTTTAATGGGGGTACAAGGGGCTACCCAATCTTTTATCATATTCAAATGTTGAAGGTATTTCTAAATGTTAATTGATCAAACCTCCAAGATATTGTTCTAAAAGGTGACTTATTTTAAAAAGAGGTTAAAGAGTTAGACTACATTTTACAGTTAGACCTGGTTTAGCACAAATTTATTTCAAAGCTAACCAGTATTGTCATATTTTATGCTAATTGTAAGATTTTTAGTCGCATCTTTAACTTTGAAAGTTGTTGCAGTTCAAAAATGCTACTATACAAATGTCTTTTAATTCGGTAGTAATTTTGAATTAAACTTGTCTAACTTAAACCTGGTCTAAACCTTAAACGTTTTTGTACATACCTTAAGTTTTACAAGGTTACTTTTGCGTTTTTTACACAACAGAAACAATCGACGGGTACATCACTGGTGCATCTCCCACCCCCGCGGTCAGACAAAGGTTAAATTTGTAATCTGTAATGGTTGATCATGTATTGTTAGACTGATTTGATCAAAATAAAACACAACAACACACCAATATATAACTTCTTTGTGTAAATTCATCTGGATATAATACATGATATTTATTCATTGTTCCCAACTGACGGTGACATTTTTGACCATTTCAAATCGCAATTTTGAAATTAAAAATACGAATGCTATGAGGCTGAAACTTGCAGGGCATGTTAGAATTATCATTTAGCACCTTCGTTATATGCAAAAAAAACCGGTGAAACTCCGTTATTTAGGGGGAAAATGTGTTTTTTGGTGGCCATTTGTGCCAAAATTCTGATTTTCGACCTGGAAGACATTTATGACGTCATAATTACGTAGGATTTCCGTGATCTTGAAATCGTTGGATAAGGGAGGACCATACCTATCTATTGATAGCAAAACCAAGAGGGTTAATACTAAAACCGTTGGAGTTAGATAATCAACTCCACTGTACATTTTTATGTTGGCTTTTCTGTCGAGAACTACGTGACATGCTAAGGCGTGATGGGGCATAGCCGCATCCTCCTGGTCATAGATGGCAAAGTTGCCAGGCTGAGGAAACTTCAAAGGGTAGCAGTGAAACGTCGCTTTTTTTCTTCAATTTGTTTGGATTTGGAACAATGTTATGATTAAACAATAACTTGTTTGCCGTACATGATTGCCTCATTAAAGGCATTAATCTGGCAAAAAGCAAATCTTGAAATTTTGATAATTACTTCTGTCCAGTTTGTACTCACTATTAAAGAGTGAAGAACTGTGCGACCAAGCTTTTTTAATAGATATGGGGTCTTTCGGTGTTAGTTGTAACTCCCAAAACAGAGGGTCTTTCAGTGTCAGATCAAAGACCGTTTTCAGTGGCATTGTTAATTGAATATGAGACATCAAGTTAATAACAGACAGTTAAAAAAAAAAATTAAAATGATAATGAGGCATATTATTAATTAATGAGGTAATGTCTATGGGACCTTTACGTTTGGGTTGGGTATACTGCAGGAATTTCAAAATATTTGCTATTATGATAGGTGATATATCTCATAAAACATTAATTTATTCATTACGAATAAATAAAGTACCTAAACAAACAGGATTGTTTGATTAACGTGTCTAAATGGTTGATTTTGTATGACGTTCTCTCCGCGGAAATAATTTCCGCCGACAGTGTATCATGTAATCTTAATAATCATCATGTGAAACTAATTTATTTTATATTCATATATTGTCGAGGCTTCTTTTTCTAATATCTACTGCCTCATCATATTCCTTATTTTCAAACCTTTTCTTCGCAGAACGATGGCAAAGTGGGGCATGTTGAGTATTTCTAATCAGTGTCTACTAACACATTAGATATCATGTGTCGTGTCATTCCACTCAATGCACCGAGTTAACCCAATTTCAATTTTATTTCATCATATAGACATTTATCCATATTCATGAACATATCAAATTGCGATTGATGTTCTAATTTCAAACATGTTAATCTAATTATGTCAGGTATATCAAACCATTTTTGAAAAATATTCTATAGTCTAGTTACTAAAAGAAAAACGATGATTATCCCTACTTAATGTTGTAAAACATAGTTATTATAGTTTGGTAGATGGTTTAAGACTGGGTAGACCTTTAAATGGCATAAACCGTTTTTGTACTCTAACTTTCAAATTAATTGCATAAACTATATAAAAGTAACATTTTTGAAGCAAATTTTTACCTTGAACATGATGATGATATCAGTTTTTGACCAAAAATGACAATTTTGGCAAAAAATGCCAAAAACCGTATTTTTTGCCCAACAAATTCTGGAAAATCTAACAATAATTTGCATTTGTAAAATGTTAACCTTTTTTGCTTTTTGGAATCTTGAAACAAATATATAGGAAGGATTTTCTCACAATTTTGATCTTTATCTTAGTTTTTTTTTTAATGTCAAAAATAGGTCAAAAAATGTAAAATGATACCACAGCTGCCTCCGCAATGGCAATTTTTGGCCTTTTTTGGCATTTAAAAAATAATAAGATCAAACTAAAACAGCCTTTCTTGTTTTTCCATGAATAAATAAGATAACTAAACGACTTTTCAGCGGGCTGAGTACTGACTGGATTTAAAAGATCAAGAGCTTTTGAAACAAAGATCCAAAATACGCAGAACAAAAATCTTTAAAAAGCAATGGATCCTATAGTATTCAGATTATTATTCGAAGTTTATGACACCAAGGGAAGTCATTTTTAAGTGAGTAGGGAAAGGGATATATTACTATTCTATGGAAGGTTAGTGTCCTTCTTCATGAGAGAATTGGTGGATAACAAATTTATTTCAAGTTTCTTTTAGTTAGGCCGAAAACATAGTCGGCTTCAAAACATTTGGTCGTGACGTCCAAATGACGAGTGACTTCAAATAAAATAACTTCAACACCGAGTTGAGACCAAATAAAATTTCGCGCTAGATTGCACATGTTATTGAATTGCCATATACATTGGACCAAATGTTTGTTACCCGTTCATACTTTAAATTCGATGGCAAATATTTGGTGACGTCACGACCAAATGTTTGGTAGGGAAAATTTTGTTTGGAGGCCGACTATGGTTTCGGCCTTACACATGATAATATCAAACTTTTAGCATGCATGAAGAATTTGACATGGACATTGTTAATGATTTAACTTCTGAGAACAGGTTCTAAAGGGCGTTAACAGGCTACTTCAAAAATATATTAATGCCTTTATCGTCGAAACCTCATGATGTTCGGATTGATACTTCTTATTGAATTGCAAATAATACGAGGGGATATTTTTAAACTTTACCCAGAAGAAATATAGTCAGGAACTTTATTTTATCATTAGGTTTTTAAGGCATCTTTGCATAATCAATGTTCAAAGTAACACATGTCTCCCACCCCACTATTAACTGACTGTTCACAGACCGTTATTTTATATTTCAATAAAATTCAAGTCTATCATGTTTCAATACGTCATAGCGAAGTCATTCATCAACCTATTTTCTTAATTTTGGTACCAACAGAAGGAAGAAGCCCTGACCTTTACTATGGTATTAAACAACTAGACTTTGGTTTTCTCATGAGAATTTACCGGGCCCTTAAATCCTTCAAATGCAAAGACCTAATTACACCACATGACTCAATTTCCACCATGCAGCTTATCAAATAAGCGAGTAGGTAGATGACGTCAATTGTCACCTGAAAAGAAAGTAACATAACTTATGAGACCATGTTTTGCACCTAAACTCCAGTCTACTAAGGCAATTGTTGTAACGTTTTTTATCAACATCAATGGGGGTGGGGGGGGATGGGATGGGGGTGGGTGGTAGTGGTTACCCCCCCCCCCCTATGATATTAAAATTTAACCGCCAAAAGATTTATTGGTGCCATAGTATAGGGTAGAATCTTCTCTTTCTATCTCTTTCTATTGATACCAAAATCATGAAAATCCGTCAAGGCGTTACGTGTATATGACGCCATAAGTAATTACTTCCGAGTCTGAAAATTACGGTTTTTGCCAAAATGCCCCCCCCAAAAAAAAAAAAAAAAAAAATCAAAATTTTGCTGTAAAATTTTCAAACATCGGAATTTTACCCCGTACTTTGCTATGGGAAATGGTTTTCTAAGATGTTCTGTAAATTTAATTCAGTTCATACTATGCAGATATATATATATTTCAAAATGGCGACTTAAAATATTCGGAGGTGGCAACCACCCCCTTACCTTCCAACTTTGACGGAACACCCTTACCCCCCTGAAGGTGGCACCTACGACTTGTTCGCTAAAATTACCGCAAAGTATGAACTTACAACTACCCATATCCCTTAGGTCGTATTCGTTTGCATTTCTAAGCAACAGGACCCCCCCCCCCACCCCTCTTTGGTAAGACAAGTATGTACATAAAGATGAGTGACTATCCTGACAAAATGTCATAGCTTCATCATTTCTGGGTAAAGTTTGAAACTTTTTGATACCCCCTTATATTATTAAATGTGTGATGCAGAGTTTGCATCGGTGCATGACATTAGAATGTCCTGTTTCTTTGTTTGAAGTAAGAGCTACAAGAATAACATTGTACACCATTTGTTGCTAAGTTGGATTTGGGCTGTCTTTTGATCAGCACGTTGTTATTAGTTCACCCCATCAACAACGGGAGCCTGGATAGTCTGTAGACCATATCTATAATTGACATACTCCCGCCGTTGATGGGGTAAATCCACAGAACCGGACGGGGAATAGGAACTCAGAACGAGGTCAAGTATGATAAATACACTAATTGCACTCGCGATGAGTTCCGTTCCCCGTCCGATTCTGTGGATTTACCCCACCAACGGCGGGAGTATGTCAATTATAGATATGGTCTACAGACTATCCAGGCTTGAGTTTTTTGTATATAGCTAGGCAGAAAACGATCATTTTATGGTACAATTGTGCACTTAGTGATACGAGCACCAAAATTTGCATACTTGTCATGGGTCACTTTACTCAAATATCTTATTAATCTTATTGAACCATGATTTTTGTATCTATACACACAATGTCTCTAGGGCTATAAAGCAAAAGTTTTTGACACAAAACTGGGTCATTTGCACGTTTTAAATTCAAAATAGCTGCCGAAATGGCGTCAAAATATCACAGTTTCATGAAAATCAAGAAAAATAGTATTCAAAATTCCAAATATCATATACAACTAATAGAAACAAAGCTCACACGTTACCATAGTCACAACAAGATATTTTATCCTCTAATATTATGTCATTTCCATAATAAAAATCCAAAATGCCAATAGCTGTGTGCAAAATGGCGCCAAAAAGTAAATGTTTTCCCCAAAATTGGTGAAATTGTGCCCTTTGTGAAGTCTAAAAATGACCGCCAAAATATGTTTTTGTGTCCAAAACGTAGGTTACTTTAACAATAAATTAGCATTAAAACAATTTATATACATTCGCTGTAAAATGACTTGCAAATGTTGCAACAAGATATATGTGTTAAAAACATGTTTTTAACATGCTTCAATTTCAAAATGGCGTCCAAATAGAGGTTCAAAATGGCCGCCGAATGCTGTTTTTACTGATTAAAATTTGTAAAATTGGTATTAAATGAGCAATAAAATAAATTAATACTACAAATCACTGAAAATGGCTTTGAGGGTTATAGCATAACCAAGCGTCCCAAAAAATTGTTCAGTGTTAGTTTGTTACAAATCCTAAATGACAGGCCATAGTAAGTTCCGAAATGGCTGCCAAAACACAACTTTACACACATAAATTAAGTTAAAATGACAATAAATTAGCATTAAACAAATTAAATATTGAAAATAATAGTGAAATGGTTCTGGGATTAAAATAGAAATAGGCTTTCCAAATTAAGTTATGATTATGCAAAATGAAGACATACAAAATATGGATTTATGCACAAAAATGGGTATCATCAATAATAAATCAACATTAATGTCAAAAGCATTAACCCTAAAGCTCCTAAAGGTTACAAAAGGTTACAAGAGAAAATCACCAAAACCGCTTAATACCAAATACGTCATAGACGGGGGTCCCATATGGGCACGAAATCGTTGCCTAGGCAGTGCCCCCGGGTTGCTTGGTATAGGTGGATACAGGATTTGGATTCGAGTGGTCCCTTGTTTGAGCCCCGGTGGAAGCCACCAATTTTTGACACCCTTATTTCCGAGGAGATTATGCTGAGAACGAAAGTGGTAGGTAGGAGGTTAGGGTTACAAGCAATTGATTGTAAATGCCTTTAAGAACTATATACTTGCAAAACTCAGTATTATAGTAATATTTCAATGTCATAATTGCAGCTAAAATGAGACCTAAAATGACAGCTAAAATACCTAAACTGAAGAAAAATTTATGTCTGCAAACATGTTTGACCTCAGTATGAACGCCATTTTGAATTTTAAACATATTAGCTTAGGGACGACTTCAAACCTCAACCGGCGGTTGTCTACCAGTTCTGGGCGGTTCTGGACGGTTGGCTATTGTTTATTCCGCCCAGAACCGGCAGGTAACCGCCGGTTGAGTTTTGATGCAAACCCCTTATTTTTCTTTAGAAACCTATTTCTGCAGTATAGTAACCCCTAAAGCAATTTTCCAGTGATTATTTTGAATATTTTTTATTCATTATGTAGATTTATTGTTCAT
This sequence comes from Ophiothrix spiculata, assembly GCA_000969725.1. NCBI lineage: Eukaryota > Metazoa > Echinodermata > Ophiuroidea > Amphilepidida > Ophiotrichidae > Ophiothrix > Ophiothrix spiculata. Next base: position 8,919 of record JXSR01S006933.1, on the reverse strand, counting down.
GTTACCCATTTTGTGGCATAAAATGTTCATTGCGACTATTTTGGATCTCTCAATAGCCAATAAAGCCATTTCCGGTAATTATTTTCAATATATATTTTTAAATTTGTCGTTATTGTGAACCAAATTTAAGTGCCTGATATTGCATTTCGATGGCCGTATTGGACTATATGTTTGAAATCCAAAATACCACTTATAGTGAATATCAATGGTATTTTGGATTTCAAACATAACAACGAAATATTTTTGGTCTCTGCTTTATGCACTAAAGCTTTTTTCCAGTGATTGTTTTGTTAATAATCGATGTTTTTAGTGTACTGATTTATTGACACTGTGTTCGAGTTATTTGTGAAAAATTGCATTTTAGTGTCCATTTTTGGGCCTTAACACGGGACGCGTTTAGCATATGGAACATATATAATAACAGCACAATTTAAGGACACATGTTTCTGATTTAACCACAGACAGCATTTAGCAGTGTTTCGGTTGAATATTTATGTTTTAATGATAGTTTATTGAATATATTTCAATTTTGGTGCATAAGATTGTATTTTTGGCGACCATTTTGGACCTCTCCATGGTCATCATTTTATATTTAAAACATGTTAACAGCATAATATGAGGACAAATGTGTGTGCTGTAACCCTTGAGCTATTTCCCATCGATATGTTTTAGTAAGTAATGCTTTAAGGTCAATTTATTGTCTAAGTAACCCATGTTTTAGATAAAAATATGTACTTTGGCGGCCATTTTAGACCACATTAATTGTGCCATTTTGAATTTGTATATGTAAATGGCATAATTTGGAGGTTCATGTTTCTGCTATAACCCCAAAGCCATTTAACAATGGTTATTTTAAATATTTACTACACGTATGTTAAGTGACTGTGTCCATTTGGGTGCATAAAAATGATTTTTGCGGCCATTTTGGACCCCACTATGGGTGCCATTTTGAAAACAGAACACTTTTCAAGAAACCCTTATATAGGGGGATGGTTACCACCCCCCTACCCACGGACTTTGACGGCTTACACTACCCCACTTAAGGTGGTACCCCCGACTTTTCCCCATCAAAATGATTGCAAAGGATGTAAAACAATTACTTAAATGCCCGGGGTCACTTTGTTTTGCGTTTTGGAGCAATCGGCGACGATCCGTTAGAGGGAGGGGGGAGGGTTCAACCTGACGGGCATTTTGAAAAAAATGGTGGCCATATTACAATTATTTTTGACTAACGTTATTTTTGTGTTAAGTGACCTATGAAAAGTTTTTGTAGCAATGTTGGTGCTTATAACACTAAGTGTGCAATTGTTATAGTTATCTGCCTAGCTAATACGCCTGGCATTCTATTACCGCCCATGTGTTCCTGACGGACCAATCTGGATAAACAACCAAACAAACATAAACGACCGGGCACTATGACCCCTAAATCTCCTCTTTTGAACCTGTATTGCTTGATTTATTAACTGTATATCTGTGTAATATTAGCATTTGTAAAATTTACGTTTGAAATATCATTTTAATATAAACAAAAGAGAAACACGGCATTATTACAAAAATTTGAATACTGGGGATTTATGATGCGCTATGCTTCCCAGATTTGTAATTCCACGCAACCTCTGTACACAAGTGTTCTACGCTGATCACTGTGGCCCAAGTAAGCTACATTTCACACAAAGCATCATTTTAGGTTCTGCAGCAAAGAATAAAATATCCATCAATTAAATAAACTCACTAAAAACAATGATATAACGTAGGAAACAGAATAGAATATCCATCAATTGAATAATAAGTTTACTCAAAACAAGTAATTTAAAAACACTTTGTATGAACAACAAAGCGCTTTACAATATTAAGAATAATCAAGTTAAAAATATTGAAACAAAGCATAAAGTATATAGCCCTAAAAATATATGTAAAAAGCAGAATACTTAGAACTTAGTAAAATGTAAAAGTAGCTAATACTTATTCCTAAAAATTTGATATTTTTCCTCCTTATTTACTCTTCAGGTTAGAATTATGTCGAAAGGGTCAATTTTAGAGTGCCTGTCGAAGGCATATAATACCTACTTTGTTGATATATTAAGCCCTACAATATATATATTTTTTCAAAATGTTATCTCCATGAACATCAGAAGTTAAAATGTGAATCCCACTGGTACCTACCTTTAAGACGTGATTTAATTGTTTCTTAAGAGGTGTGATATGCCATACTTGCGAGGCGTTTTTCAATTCCTGCTAAGTGTTTTATATACATTACAGCAGCTGAAAATGCAAATACATGGAGGGTTGATACAGTCTGCAAACCAACGAAAGTATTGTTAACCCTTGTCTTACCAACGTATTTTTTGTAACGTTTGTTATCAGGTGGGGGGGGGGGGGGAAATTTAAATTGGAGCGCTAAAATTTGCTTTGCTTTATACCATAGTATAGGGTAGGGTCTTCTTTATAAGTACTTCCGAGTCGGAAAAATTGCGATTTTGGGAATAATGGCCACCAAATAGACATTTTGCTGTAAAAGTTCTAAATATCGGAATTTTTCCGGGTTTTTTGCTTATAAAGAAGAGAAAGTGTGTTTCTAATATGTTTGGGAAGTTTTAGGTGAATACCATGCAGATATTTTTCAAAATGGCGACTTAATATTTTCTCAGGTGGCAACCTTGCAACTTTGACGAGGCACCCTGACTCTCCTGAAGGTGGTACCTACAAATTGTTTTTTTGCTAAAATGACAGCAAAGGATGAACTTACAACTACCAAAAACCCCTAGGTCATATTTGTTTGCGGTTTTTATGCGACAGGGAATTATCCCTTGGTAATACAAGGGTTAATTCCTTATGCAAAGTTGTCTGTGAAAAAAAA